>CM038679.1:521118930-521309432 GCA_021605205.1 Aegilops longissima
CATGATCTCGAAGAAAATGATGACGAATCTGGATGTGCTTTGTCTTCAAGTGCTGAACTAGGTTATGAGCAATCTTGATGGCACTCTCATTGTCACAGAAGAGAGGCACATTCTTCACAGTGATGCCGTAGTCCTTGAGGGTCTGCTTCATCCATAGTAATTGAGCACAACATGAACCAGCAGCAATGTACTCAGCTTCAGCAGTAGAGAGTGTTACAAAGTTCAGCTTCTTCGAGGACTAACATACCAAGGATCGTCCGAGGAAATGGCATGTGCCTGATGTTGACTTGCGATCCACACGATCACCAGCATAGTCAGAGTCAAAATATCCAATGAGATCAGAAGCCGAGCCCTTGGGATAATCCAAGTGTTGGAGCGCGAGCTAGATATCGAAGAATATGCTTCACAGCCTTATGGTGTGATTCCTTCGGTGTAGCTTGAAAATGGGCACACATGCAAACACTAAGCATAATATCTGGCCTAGATTTACATAGATACAATAAAGAGCCAATCATGGAGCGGTATACCTTTTGATCGAAGTCTATACCATTTTCACCAGGGCGTAGATGGCCATTTGTGGGCATAGGGATTTTGACGCCTTTGCAATCTTGCATTGTAACATCCCAAAATTCTAAATTTTGGATTGTTATATTAAATAAGTAGTTTTGGTTGATTGTTTGATTGTGGTGTGGTTGCTTGTATGAAATTGAGTGAAATTTAAAACTTTTTGAAAGTTAAATGAGAGGGAATAAAATAAATTTCCCAAACTTTAACTTTTCTTTCTGATCTCCATGAATTCAAATTCTTTTCAAATACAAAACCCTAGAGAGAAGATGACATGACTTCTTCCATTATAAATGAAAAGGGTTTTGAAAAGATTTGAATTTCATTTGGAAATATTTCAAATTCAGAAACTTTATGCAACTCAATGATTTTCATGAGAGAAGATAAAATCACTTCTTCAAATTGTATGAAATATGATTTGGAAATTTCAAAGAATCAAATTTAAAATCCTTTGAATTTATTTTCAATTTGGAGTTATTTGGTTTTATTCAAATTATTTTTCTCGAAAAACAAAATATATGGAAATTAGGGTAAAATGATTCCTCACGGTAGAAAAATAGAGGGAAATAAATTGGAAATTATTTTGGTATTTTAAAATATTTTATTTGGTTTTAAATGAACCAAGAGCTTTGTTAGCTTTATTTAAAATTTTGTGGATTTTATTGGACGCTAGAAAAGTGTTCATGTTTTAGGAAATCTTTTTCTAAAATCTTTGATATATAATATGCTTTATAATATTTTTTTATAATTTTTCTATTTATTTTATTTCTGTTGTTTGAGTTTTGTAAAAAAAAAGAAAACTTACTCCACCGACTGGGCTGGCCCGTTACCGCTAGGCCGCAGCCCAGCCGCGCCGTCCCCGACCTCGAGCCGGAGACCGGCTCCCGCACGCCGCCGCCGCCGTGTCCTTCCCGGACTCACGCCGCCGCCTCTTTGGCCCCTTCCCCAAGCCGCCGCTGCCCCCTCCCCTCCTTAAATACCCCCCTCTATCTCCTTCCCCGCACCTCGCCGCCGCCGTTGCCACATCTCATGATCGCTTTGCTGCTGCCTCTGCGCTTCATGCCAAGCCGCCGCCTCCGCCAGCTGCCGAGCCGCACCGCCATCGCCTCGCCTCGCCCACCGCCCTGCCCGCCTCGATGATCGGAGCGCCGCCCCGATCGGATCCGCCACCGCCGCCGGTCGACTGGTTAAAACCTTTGAACCGCGCGGTTTATTCTGGTTTTTTGTTTTCTTCGAAACCGGGTTTATTATTTAGTGAATGTTCATCAGATTAGGTTCAGAAGTGAACAAATTCGTTCGTTAGCTTTCTGTAGCGAATGTTCGTTCTGTAGAATTTTTCTTTTTCTTTTTATTTTCAGCGAGGGACCTATCTGCGGATATTTTTCTTTACAGTTTAGCCCCTAGTTTTCAGACCCTCACAACTTTTTGCTCGTTTACCCAAATCCAACGAAACCAACGCCCACTTCCTTGTTATGATCCCCTCTATCCAGATAACCAATTTAAACATATTTTTGAAAGTTTAAAATTTGATTTCAAATAGATTTGAATTTGAACTTCTGTTGATCATAACTTAAGTTTTATAACTCCTATTTAATTGTTTTTTTTTGCAAACTGAAGCTCTTAATCTAAACTTTCTGATAAGACCAAATCCACGTAATTTTGGTACATTTAGAAATTGTTTTCTGTTCCCAAGAGTTATTTGCCTGTTAAGTTTTCCGAGATCTTTTCTTCGAATTTTATGCTTGAGTGCTTATGTATGCAATTGCTTGCTCATGATAGATTGAACGGAGTGTGACGAGTAGAACTATCAGGAATTATGAGTGTGAAGGATCTTCATCAACAGTACAAGGCAAGTTCATACTTTGGTCATATTTTTCATAGCCAGTTTTTATGCATTAGTACCATCAAAGATTGCATGAGTAGGATTGGGAATATGTGGGTATTGCTATATAGTTAATGAGGTAGGAACCTATTACCTTTTGATTCACCCCGGGATTATACGTTATGCTCTTATTGCTTAGCCATGCTCGTAGACGTGGATTGGTATGTGAGATTCATGAAAGATGTGAGAGTAATATTAACTATGGGAAACTTAAGGTGGCTACTTTAATACACATCTGGGTGGAATGGTTGGGGCACCCTGGAGCACCCAGTGGTTTTCCCGGGCACCTGGAGAACCCAGTGCATGCCCAAGGGGATCCCGGAGTACCCGTGTGATCACCCTATGGAATGCCACCCAGGCTCAAAGGGATCATAAGATTATTCATGCTAGAAACTTCCGTGTGCAGCCACAAGCCATTATGGGCTCTGGCATAGTTGAGTATGTTGTGTGACCTCTTTCAGTGGTAGGCTAGTAGATGTAGGGGAAAGTAGGTGGTACTATCTACCTAGAGTAAAGAGTTACTGCTTCGGAAAGACTTTGTCTCGATCATCCGTTTCTCAAACACCATGTAGTGCGAGAAATTCAACGGGGGAGATCATGTCTTGTGGGGAAAAGTGCGCAAACCTCTGCAGAGTGTACAAAATAATCAAGATTAGTCGTGTCCCTGGTTATGGACATCTTGAGTATCTGGTATTTGAATTATTCGTTGATCTCATCACTCTCTTTAATGAGCTTGTTGGGTTATTAATGATTTGGGAATTTTTGGGATTGAGTTGGGGTTACCTTCTCAATATGGGTAATTTAACTTAGTAGAAAATAAAATGTATTCCTTTGTTGTATGGAAAAATTAGCTTTATGCAAAATTATACTTAGATTCTCCACCAGCCAAAAATGCATATAGAAGTAGTTATTATTCATCATTATCCTATGATGTGAATTTGCCAGTACATTCAATGTACTGACCTACATGGCCGCAACATCTCATGTTGCAGGAATATTACGACGAGTAAGTGGTACGTTAGGGTTACGATGTCTACACTCAACTTTGCCGTTGGTGTTGTTGGGACTCCACAACCTTGTTGTTACTTTCGCTATTTGGATTGAGGTAATAGTATTTACGTTACTTTATACATGTGATTTACTTCTTTTATAAATCCTCGAGTACTGTGTGTGTCAGCATAACGATCCAGGGATGACACTTAAGCACAGAGACTTCAATCCATTCGGGTCGGGTCGCTACAAGATGGTATCAGAGCACATGTTGACTGTAGGACGTGACCCCTAGAAACTGGCAAGCCCTTAGGAAAGGATCTCTCTAAACTTTTATTTTCAAAAAGATCTTTTACCTCTCTTCTTTTCTGAGATTTATCAAATATTTCCCTTTTAGTTAGACTATACCCCTTTCCCCTTTTTGACCACACAAAGATTCGACTTATGAGACCACTCTAAGAAGTACAAGATACCGTACAACTAAGACCACTTCGGAATGAAGAGGGTTTTATCGTGCATTATAATAATGGAAACTACAACGGTTGAAGACTCCGAAGACTAGGAGAACTTGAAGGCTCTGAAGAATTTCCAGATTGGTATGACCTAGGAAGGTGTCACAATATGCGACTCTATCCTAAAGGAACTCGAAGGTCCCACCAAGGACAGAAGCGCATATTGGAGACGCTTTTCCAAGGTGGATATCATTACATCGTACCATTACATAATAGTTGGGGATACAGACAAAGGGCATACAAATGCCACAAGAATACATCAAACTTCATACATGAGAACAACATCCGACTGCGGATGCAACACAAACAGAAACTCAAACGACATCCACCCTACTATCCCAGGCTGCCGACCAGGAACCTAACCCAAGATCGACGAAGAAGAAGAAGAAGAAGAACTCCAAAACAAGTAAACATCGCTCTAACGTCATGATCATCGCATTACCTGTACCTGCACTGTTGTTGTAGTAATCTGTGAGCCACGAGGACTCAGAAATCCCATTACCATGGGTATCAAGACTAGCAAAGCTTAATGGGTATGGAAAGGATAAGTGGTGAGGTTTCAGCAAGCGACTAAGCATTGTATGGTGGCTAAATTGCGAGTACAAGAGTAAGATGAGAAACTACGCAAACGGTCGCAAACTAGTAATGATCATGAAGTGATCCTGAACTACTTACGTTCAAACATAACCCAACCATGTTCTCCTCTCGAACTTCCCCGAAAAGACACAGTCGCGGTTACGCAACGCGGTTGGTGTATTTTAATTGAGTTTACTTCAAGTCCTCTACAACCGGATATTAACAAATTCCCATCTGCCACAAAACCGCGGGCACGGCTTTCGAAAGTTTAAATCTTGCAGGGGTGTCCCAACTTAGCCCATGACAAGCTCACGATCCGCGGAGACAATCCTCCATCGCGGGACCCTTCGATCAGACTCGGAATCCCGGTGCACAAGACATTTCGACAATGGTAAAACAAGTCCAGCAAGACCTCCTGATGCATCGACCTAGCCTGATAGGAGTTGCACGATCTTGTTCTCAGGGTACACCGGATGAGCGAAGCGTACAGGTATATACCAAATACCCCAAGTTGCCAAGGGCGGTCCCGCACGGTGCTCTAGTTTGGATCAACACTCATGAGGAGCATTGGACCGGGGGTTGATTAAAAGACCTCGGGTGCCGGCGGGTCCCTATGCAAGTTTTAGTTGTTATTAGGAAAATGGTAAAACCAATGTTGGGCCTTGCTGGAAGAGTTTTATTCAAAGCAAACTGTAAAGAGGCCCCATACCCCTCACCGTGTTAGGGATGCAAAATCAAGGAACATAACACTGATATGACGGAAACTAGGGCGGCAAGAGTGGAACAAAACACCAGGCATAAGGTCGAGCCCTCCACCCTTTACCAAGTATATAGATGCATTAATTAAATAAGAGATATTGTGATATACCATGATATCCATGATATCCATGTCCCAACATGGAACAACCTGCAACTGTACCTGCAACTAGCAACGCTATAATAGGGGCTGAGTAAAGCGGTAACATAGCCAAACAACGGTTTGCTAGGAAGGGTGAAAAAGGTTAGAGGCTATCATGTCAATTCGGGAGGCTTGATAAACAAGTGGTAGGTAGCGCGGCAATAGCGATAGCATCAAGACAACTAGCATAGCAAAGATAGTAGTGTGATCCAAGGTGATGGTCATCTTGCCTAAAATCCTGCTAGGAAGAAGGAAGAGTCCATGAAGAAGATGATCCCACGTAGTCGAACGAATCCTCACAATCGCAGCGAAACAGGAACTACCGAGAAGGAGCACAACCGGAAAGAAACAATCAACATGGTAAACACACAACAGATAAACATGGCATGATGCTCAACCAAGTATGATGCATCACAAGGCTACATGATGCTACACATGGCAAGATATGATGCATACAAGAGCAACACACCAAGGCAAGTTTAAATGAGGCCGGAAACAACATATATCAATTCCGGTATGTCCTCATATGCAAATTTCGAAATTGGTCCAGATCTGGTTACAACACAATGTTGAAGTTGTTAAACAACAAGTTAAAGTGCACCAAGACGATCTACGCGTCTTTCTGGTCAAGTTACATATAAAGTTCATTTAATTCGGAGTTACGGCCTAGAAGATATGAGCAAAACAAGTTAAACAAGGCAATGATGCAAAAGCAAGCAAAGCAACACCACAAATACTCCAAAACATGGATGCAACAAGGCATGATGAAAAACCAAGCAAGTTTCATGTAGAGCACGCTCCAAACGGAGCAACGGTTCAACACATACACTCAATACAAGTTTCAAACACAATCTGCCCAAAACAACAACTAAGCACTTTGCAATCAAGGAAACAACATGCTACGGGAAACATATGGGCATGAACAAGATATGCACACAAATTACAGGTTACATGCTTCAAATATTATCAAGGTTCAGGTTCATAGGCATCAAGATTAAACCAATATGATCAAAGCAAAAGGCAACTTAATAACATGGATTAAGACAGTGAAAAACAGGGCATACATGTGGGCAGAAATAACATGTTGACATGCTGGAGGCATGAAACAATGATGCTACAGTGCAATATCATGGCAACCAAAAGCATGGAATTGAAGTACAGGTTAAATATGGAAAAACAGGATTACTAAGCATCCCCATATAGCCCATAGATCAATGGCAAACAACAAGACAAGATGCAACATGATATAAGATGATTCTCAGACTTGGAGGAAATCTGGGAATGCAAAACAATAACATTATGATGCTGACTTTGGAGGCACATAACAGCAAGCATAGCAACTTAAGTAATCATGCAAAAGACATGTACATGTAGTAGACATGATATAATTCAACCTAGTCCAAGGGCACAAGTTCTTATGATGCATGGAGTAATTACTATGATACTTGCAAAATAGAACATGTTGTTAACAGGATGACAGATTTAGCATGATGGCAAATTGAGAGCAAGAAAGAGACAAGCCATAGCAAGTTATATGTTAATCAAGGCATGGCATCAAAGTACACATAACAAAGAGCAAATAACATCAAGGCATCATACACATATGGCTCATGGACTAGTGGGAATCATCAAGACAATTTTGAATGTTGTAACAGTTTCAGCAAGTGTAAACAGCAACATCATCATAACATGTTTGCAAGCTTGGAACACATGTTATATGAAGTCCGAAATAATCAAACTTGACATGTAGGCACAGTACTCATAGCATACTTCAAATCATGTAATTGGAGCATCTCCAAAAGAGGCATAGATTAATCAATAATAAGCTCAGAACATGGCATCATGAAGTTAACTGAACAACTGGAACATCATTTAGGCTTGTTCATGGCAATGAAAACATATGCTATAGGACATATAAGAGGCATAAAAGGCATGGCATGATAGAGCATAACATGGAAATCAAAACATGTCAACTAGGCATTTCCATATTATGCATGGAATTTATGGTAGCTCCAAATTAACATAGCAACACAAAGTAACAGTTACAGACTTGGCAAAAATCACTGTCACAGAAACCAGCAAACATCAAGTAACACACTTTACAAGCTTGTGCTAGTCACCACAAGGCATATAAAAATATATGGATTGTACCACTGTAAATATGGCATGAATATGCTACTAAAACATGTTTACATGATGCACAAAAGATCAACACAAAAAATGCTATGAAAAAGACAATCGACAAATTATGACAATCTCAGCAAGTTAACTTCATATAGCACTATTTCAATGATGATTAAGGCATCAAGACTGATAGTAACATGCATGCAAATCACACCAACATGTAGAGCATTCAGAGACGGACAATTTGACATATCATACACCCAAATATGAGCAACATGCATGAAGTTACAGGCAGTTAAACATGCGCACATAATGTTAAAATCTAGGGACTTGGCAGAAAAACCACCTCGGGGTAAGCGGGACAAAGTCGTGCGGGATGGAGATGTACAGCTCGGGGACGGCGTTTGGTTCGGGGGATGATGTGGTCCAGGTACGGAGGTGTCCAGGTGGACGACGCGGTGCCGGGACGGAGTGGAGCGGGATGGGTGTTTGGTTTGGGGGATGAGGAGATCCCGGGATGGCGCGGTGCAAATCTGGCTCCAGCGAGGTCAACGCGTCTCCAGCAAAGTCCGGCGGGCTGGCGAGGCCGGAGAAGAGCAGGGGACGGCCGGAGGAGGACGGGGCTGACCAGATCCGGGGCACCTAGCCCGCATCTGGCCAGGGCATGGCCAGCGACGAGGTCTACGCGGCGGCAGCGGCGGCGACGGGAGGCGGCGGTGCGGAGCTAGGGCGCTGGCGCTGCTCGTTGTTGCCGTGGGGCGGGCAGCGGCGAGCGAGGTGGTGCGGGTGGGGTAGCAAGAAGGCAATCTGAAGGACGGCAGCAATGGGGCGCGGCGTAGAGGAGGAAGGCGCTTGGGGGAGCGGGCAGCCGCGGCGGGAGGAGGAGCTGGGCGGCGTCTGGCGGCTCGGCCCGGTCGTGGCCCGGGGCGGGCCGTGGCGGTGGGAGGAGACAGAGGAGGCCGGCGGGGTGACATGGCAGAGCTGGATTGGCCGAGGGCGACGGCGGACATGTCCAGCAGTGGGGCGGAGTAGTCCGGCGGCGCGAGGAGGAAGATGGGTAGGGTTAGACCACGAATTTCAGGGGGAGAGGCCTATTTATAGATAGGGGGAGGTAGGAGAGTCCAAATGAGGTGCGGTTTTTGCCCACACGATCATGATCGAACGACGGAGAGCATGGAGGGGGTTTAGATGGGCTAGTGGGCTGTTACGAAGAGATGATGGGCTACAAGGAGAAGGAGGGTTTCGGTTAACGCGGTTAACCATTGGGGCATCAAACGACCTCCAAATGGAACGAAATTTGACAGGCGGTCTGCCGTGATATACCAAGACCACTCAACAAATCTCGGCCCATTCCGAGAACGTTTTTCTCCTGCTCACGAAAAAAGATCTAAGAGGTGCAACGGGTGCATGATACTGTCGGATGTCAAAACGGACAACGGAGAAAGAGACCGGATGCAAGTTTTGAAAACATGACGATGCAATGCACATGATGACATGGCAAAGAACAACACGCAAGAAAATGACATGGCAATGACGGCGAATAACTAGAAGACACCTGTCGCATCGGACTTGGGGCGTTACAGAAGGCTACCCTTATGGAATTTGTGAGACTATTGAAGCTGTCAATACCCGAGATCAAGGTATGTCAAAGAAAGACTGGAACATGGAGCGTTAAAACTCAAAGTTGTTATCAAGAAAACCCAAAGGCAGGAGATATCAACTATGGAATGATAGCTCATGGCAATGACATGGGCATAAACACGACAATCAATGATGTTATCGCCCGCTTATGCTATTGTCACCGTACTAAGTTAAGCATGCATTTTCTTCGGAAGGATCGGATGACAAAAGGGCTAATGGAGAACCTACCATCAAAAGATGAAGTTTTAACCTTAGCTGGTGTATCACCAGGATCTGGAGTAATACATCAAGAAGTTTAGGGTGGACCTTTAGGAAGCCGTACTTGACAAGCAATCATTTCATGAAGAACTTGGGACCTAGAAGCTGAAAGTAGCCAATCTGGAGGAGAAAAACCTCGAGATACCGGAGATACGTCAGGAACTGAAGGACTGTAGGACCATGGTTCATGCCAAGGATGTTGAAACCCAAAAGCTTGGAACGCAACTCCAAAATTATTAAAGGACGTCATGAGAGACTTCGCGTCAATAGAGATGATCTGGCAAAAGAACTTGAGAAGGACAAGCACGATCGGAAGAAGCCATCGGAGACATGAACAAGACTTGAAGAGTTTGGTGACTTTGAAGATTTATTGACCTTTAGAAGACCCAACCCCTGTTATATACCTACGTTAGATGCGACGATTGTGAGCTGTCATTTGTTTGATGTTTTTCCGATAGCCACAAAAGAAAAATCCGTCTCTTCAAAACTATTGTTTGTATTGTGTGTATCCCTCTATCTCTCTTATCTCACCCCTAAAACCCTTGGAACCAATAGAGGATGAATGGAGATGAACTCACATTTCCGGGACCGATAAGTCAATTGGAGACAGACCTATGGATTCAGAACATGGAAGATCACATGAAGAATAACACTATAGCTGGAAAGGATATGGCCCAGCATGCTCTTCAGTTCTTTGAAAGAGGTGCTTCTACTTGGTGGAAGATGTACCAAACTATCAATGGATGGCAAGGAGTAACCACTTGGAAAGAATTTAAGTTGACTCTGCAAAGGTTTCGTTTTGTGTAACAGAAATTGAAGTCTTATGGAAATGATATGAAGAAACCATGTGCATGCAAGCTTGGTGGACAAATAGGACACAACCATAAAGAACACAAGGGTGAATGCACTCATTGTGAAGAAAGTCACCAGCTGAAGAATGCCCAAGGCACATTAATGTTTCTTGTATGAAGGAACTACCCACTACCCTGCTCAGTGTCACATTTACCCTATGGTACAAAGAACCATCCATCAGAAGAAAGAAGCAATGAAAGGAGCCCTCGTGGAAATTTTAGAAGAACCTGTGATGAAGGAAGAGGTGGAGGACACACCCGAGGAAGACCCAATTAAACCCTGCACCAAGTCATGCTATTCATGTGGAGAAGAAGGACACATCTCCCAGAATTGTCTGAAGGGAGATCTCATAGCATTCCCGACAGTGGAAGTAGAGTATGACCCATAGAAGCCCTGATTGGCACAAAAAAGTCCAGGAAGAGAAATAGATTGGATTCCAGGAACAACCCAATTTCTACAAAGGACCTGAGTCATATCACATGTTTCAGGTGCAAAGATTCAGGACACTACTTCAGTGATTGCCCAAAAAAGAAGACGGGGACCCAAGGAGACTATATAATCACAAGGAAACCTCGAGACTCATCAGAAGTAATATGTTTCCGCTGTAATGAAGCAGGGCATTTTGCCAGAGATTGTCCCAATGAGGATATTCGTGTTAAATAGTTGAGTCTGTGAGGAATATAGTAGTAGTGGTGGGAACATTTCTTTTTATATTGAGGTGTTGAGTTGAGGCATGTAATGGAAATGCAGGAGATTGTAATAATTTGAGAATCAATAAAGTTAGCATCGTTGGTACTGATTTGGATTTTATGAGTAGTTACTCTATGAAGAAAGATTTTGACCATTTTCGAGGATATGAGAAATATGGTCTATAGATGAATTTGTGCATTTCAAGGGTGGTAGTACCCCATGAGGACACTGGACCCCTGGAAAAGAAAATGTGCACACTCTTGCTGAAGGAAAAACCCTGGAAGAAGATACGACTTTACCAACAGACGATCTTATAGTAGTAACATAAAACCTGAGAGTTGTGAAGGAACGATAGATGTTCGTTTGGCTTGC
The DNA here is from genome assembly GCA_021605205.1 of Aegilops longissima. NCBI lineage: Eukaryota > Viridiplantae > Streptophyta > Magnoliopsida > Poales > Poaceae > Aegilops > Aegilops longissima. The sequence goes on from CM038679.1 coordinate 521,130,290, forward strand.
AGAATCAATGGATTTATCCGAACTTGGTTCATCGACAAGAGAAATTCTGCAATCGTTGTGAGGATGACCGAGTGTTAGAATGTGAGATTCACTAAATCATATACAAGGCAATGATTTGGGTGCGGGATGGATTGATCACCATACTTACTTACTCTTATTATTTGCCTTGCTATATGGGATGGTAAATCTGAGTGCCTTGCCCATAGTAGAGCAACGACGATGAAAACCTTGTTTGAACCTTAGAATGGTATGACAATTTTCCCTTGTACAAGGCAGCTGTTGCTAATCGTAGGTCATATGGCGAGAATGAAGCCCAGACCCATTTCTTGAAGGAGAAACCATAAGTTGATGACCACCATGAGATATCGATGGTTGTTTAATATTGGCGCCAGACCCATCAGATAAGGAGATCCAGTCATAGAAGAACCGTACCAAGATGAAAGGGCACAAGAATTAAGAAAAAGGTTATGCCCCTACCAGAAGAGCCCAGAGAAGGAATTATCCCGAAGATCTAAGAAGATTAACACTGTCAAGAATAAGGATGGAGTATATGAGTTTCGATGGAACTGTAACCATGCTTCTAAGGGTGGTAGCACAAAAGACTCCATGTGATGATCGATAGATTTTGAGAAGACCCCGAACCAAACCTACTTCTTGCTAGCCTCTCCGAATGTCGAGGGCGAGATTCATTTTAAGGGTGGTAGGTTTGTAACATCCCAAAATTCTAAATTTTGGAATGTTATATTAAGTAAATAGTTTTGGTTGATTGCTTGATTATGATGTGGTTGCTCATATGAAATTGAGTGAAATTTGAAACTTTTTGGAAGTTAAATGAGAGGGAATAAAATGAATTTCCCAAACTTTCACTTCGCTTTATGATCTCCATGAATTCAAATTCTTTTCAAATACAAAACCCTAGAGAGAAGATGCCATGACTTCTTCCATTATAAATGAAATGGGTTTTGAAAAGATTTGAATTTCATTTGGAAATATTTCAAATTCAAAAACTTTATGCAACTCAATGAAATGACTTCTTCAAATTGTATGAAATATGAGTTGGAAGTTTCAAAGAATCAAATTTAAAATCCCTTTGAATTTATTTTTAATTTGGAGTTATTTGGTTTTATTCAAATTATTTTCTCCAAACATAAAATATATGGAAATTAGGGTAAAATGATTCCCTGCTGTAGAAAAATTAAGAGAAATAAATTTAAAATTATTTTGGTATTTCAAAAAAATTATTTGGTTTTTAAATGAACCAGTAGCATTGTTTGCTTTATTCAAATTTTTTTGGATTTTATTGGATGCTAGAAAAATGTTCATGTTTTAGGAAATATTTTTCTGAAAATTATGCTATATAATATTTTCTTATTATTTTGCTATTTATTTTATTTTGGTTGTCTGAGTTTTCGAAAAAAACAAAAAAAATGAAAACTTCCTAGGCCAACTGGTCGGCTGTTATTCGCTTGAGCCCTTGAGCTCATGGCGGCAATGCCCCGACCTCGAGCCAGAGACCGGCTCCCGCACGCCGCCCCTGCCGTGTCCTCCCCGGACTCGCGCCGTCGCCTCTTTGGCTCCTTCCCCAAGCCGCCGCTGCCCCCTCCCCTTCTTAAATACCTCCCCCTCTCTCTCCTTCCCTCAAGACTCGCCCTTGCCGTTACGCATCTCGCCGCCCAGATCATTGTCGCTGCCTCACTGCTCGCAGCAGCCGCCGCCTCGCCGCGCCACCGAGCCGCATCGCCGTCGCCTCGTCTCGCCCGCCGCCCTGCCTGCCTCGACGATCGGAGCGCCGCCCCGATCGGATCCACTGCCGCCGCTGCCAGTCGACTGGTAAAAACCGCCGAACCGCCCGGTTTATTCCGGTTTTTTTGGTTTTTTTCGAAGCCGGATTTATTATTTAGTTTTGTTTATTTAGTGAACGTTCATCAGGTTAGGTTCAGAAGTGAACAAATTCGTTTATTAGTTTTCTGTAGAGAACGTTCGTTCGGTAGAATTTTTCTTTTTATTTTCGGTCAAGGACCTATATGCGAATACATTTCTTTATAGTTTAGCCCCTGGTTTTCAAACCTCACAACTTTTTGCTCGTTTACCCAAATCCAACGAAACCAACGCCCACTTCATTGTTATGATCCCCTCTATCCAGATAACCAACTTAAACATATTTTTGAAAGTTTAAAATTTGATTTCAAACAGATTTGAATTTGAACTTTTGTTGATTATATCTTCAGTTTTATAACTCCGATTTAATTGACTTTTTTGCAAATTGAAGCTCTTGATCTAAACTTTATGATAAGACCAAATCCACCAAATTTTCTACTGTTATCATTTTTTTCTATTTGCAAGAGTTATTTGCCCGTTTTTGAAGTTTTCCGAGATCTTTTCTTCGAATTTTATGCTTGAGTGCTTATGTATGCAACTGCTTGCTCACGATAGATTGAACGGAGTGTGACGAGTAGAACTATTAGGAATTATCAGTGCGAAGGATCTTCACCAACAGTACAAGGCAAGTTCACACTTTGATCATATTTTTCAAACCCAGTTTTTATGCATTAGTTTTACTCTCAAATATTGCATGAGTAGGATTTGGAATATGTGGGTATTGCTATATAGTTGATGAGGAGGAACATATTACCTTCTGATTCGCCCTGTGATTATACGTTATGCTCTTATTGCTTAGACATGCTCATAGACGTGGATTGGTATGTGAGGTTCATGAAAGATGTGAGAGTAATATTAACTAAGGGAAACTTAAGGTGGCAACTTTAATACACATCTGGGTGGAATGGTTGGGGCACCCTGGAGCACCCAGTGGTTTGCCCGGGCACCTGGAGAACCCAGTGCTTGCCCAAGTGGATCCCGGAGTACCCGTGTGATCACCCTATGGAATGCCACCCAGGCTCAAAGGGATCATAAGATTATTCTTGCTAGAAACTTCCGTGTGTAGCCACAAGCCATTATGGGCTCTGGCATAGTTGAGTATGTTGTGTGACCTCTTTCAGTGGTAGTCTAGCAGATGTAGGGGAAAGTAGGTGGTACTGTCTACCCAGAGTAAAGAGTTAATGCTTCAGAAAGATTGTGTCTCGATCATCCGTTTCTCAAACACTATGTAGTGCGAGAAATTCAACGGGGGAGATCGAGTCTTGTGGGGAGAAGTGCGCAAACCTCTACAGAGTGTACAAACTAATCATGATTAGCCGTGTCCCCGGTTATGGACATCTTGATTATCTTGCATTTGAATTATTGGTTGATCTCATCACTCTATTTAATGAACTTTTTGGGTTATTAATGATTTGGGGATTTTTGGGATTGAGTTGGGGTTACCTTCTCAATATGGGTAATTTAACTTAGTAGAAAATAAAATTTATTCCTTTGTTGTAGGGAAAAATTGGCTTTATGCAAAATTAAACTTAGAGCCTCCACCAGCAAAAAATGCATATAGAAGTAGTTATTATTCATCATTATCCTATGGTGTGAATTTTCCAGTACATTCAATGTACTGACCTACATGGCTGCAACATCTCATGTCGCAGGAATCTTACGACGAGTAAGTGATACGTTAGGGTTACGATGTCTACACTCAACTTTGTCGTTGGTGTTGTTGGGACTCCACAACCTTGTTGTTACTTCCCTATTTGGATTGAGGTAATAGTATTTACGTTACTTTATACATGTGATTTACCTCTGTTATAAATCCTCGAGTACTGTGTGTGTCAACATACCGATCCAGGGATGACACTTAAGCACAGAGACTTCGATCCATTCGGGTCGGGTCGCTACATGCATGCCGTATTTCCTGAACACATCCTTGAGGTATTTCTCTTGAGATATGAAGATGTCGTTGCACTATTGACGAATTTGAAGACCTAAGAAGAATTTCAATTCTCCCATCATAGACATTTGATATTCCTCACTCATCATATAGGAAAGTTTGTCACTGTAACGTTGGTTAGTACAGCCAAAGATAATATCATCAACATATATTTGGCACACAAATAATTCATGATCACAGGTTTTGGTGAAAAGAGTTGGGTCAAGTGAACCGGGTTTGAAGCCTTTCTTCATGAGAAATTCCTTCAAAGTATCATACCACGCCCGAGGGGCCTGCTGGAGGCCAAAGAAGGCCTTATTGAGTCTAAAGATTTTGTGACCATGCGTAGGATCTTCAAAACCTGGGGGTTGAGCAACATATACTTCTTCCTCAAGCTTACAATTGAGGAATGCACTTTTCACATCCATTTTGATATAAGATGATATTATGATGGTTAGCATAAGCAAGCAATATGCGAATAGCCTCAAGTCTAGCAACAGGTGCAAAACTTTCATCGAAATTAATTCCTTCAACATGTGTGTAGCCTTGAGCTACAAGACAAGCCTTATTCCTCACCACAAGGCCATTTTCATCTTGCTTGTTATGGTAAATCCATTTGGTACTTATGATATTGTGCTTGCGTGGGTCTGGTCGCTTGACAAGTTCCCGGACTTTGTTGATCTCGAATTGATGTAGTTCCTCTAGCAATTCTTGAATCCACATAGGCTCCAAAAATGCCTCATCAACTTTGGTGGGCTCTGTGATAGAGACAAAAGCAAAGTGCACACAAAAGTTAGACAAATGTGAAGCTCTTGAGCGTGTGAGAGGACCTGGTGCGTTGATGTCATTGATGATTTTCTCGATCTGCACTTCATTTGCGACGCGAGGATGAGCAGGTTGACGACATTGATTGGGCTCAGCATTTTCTTCAGAGCCATTTTCCTCAGGTGCACCAGCATGATGTTCTTCATGATCTGGAATGACTTCTTCAGCAGATTCTTTGGTAGGTGTTGGGGATGTTACTACTGGGTGTAAACCGGCCTATCTGGGCCGGGTTAACTTCATCAGTAGTTCAATGGTGTAAAAGCCCAAGAGGCATGAGTGTAAGGGCCCAAAGCCTGTAGTCGGTTCAGAACCTGTAGCCGTAAACCGGCCTGATGTCTAACTTGTATTGTAAGTTAGGAATAGAGAGAGACCAACCGGATCTGAATATGAACGGAGTTTGGGACTCTTCGAGCCGACGGGCGTCACCCGTATATATAAGGGGACGACCCAGGGCGGTTCAGAGAGGGAGAAGAACAACTCGAGGTCTAGGAGAAGCTGTTTGCTCCCTAGTCATCGAGACCACATCAATCCCATCACAAACTAGACGTAGGCTTTTACCTTCATCGAAGGGGCCGAACTAGTATAACTCTCCTGTCTTTGCGTCCGCTTTAACCCCTCCGAGTTAACCTGTAGCGATGGCTCCGCGACTAAGTCCTTTCATGAGGACATCTGCCGTGACAAAACCACGACAGTTTGCGCCCACCGTGGGGCTACCGCACGATGGTTTAACGATCTTGGAGGGCAAGCTCAAAGGACTCGAAGGCTACGTTGTGGGCTGGATGACCAAGAGTCGTCGGGGCAAGCTCTACATCGACGATGCAGACTCGGGCCCCGAGGCCGGCTCGATTGAGTACGGGTACCGGGTCCCCTTTGGTGGCATACACGTTTTCATCGGCAACATCGGTGAGCCAGGGCCTGAGCCGGACATCTGCACCGACCTCGTCGAGACGGCTCAGCGTGCGAAACCTGCCCAGGCTAAACCGGCCGTCAAGCGTGCTTTCGTGGGAGTCATCCACGGAGGAAGTTATGAGGACGGATCAGAATCTGGTGGCGAAACCGTCGTCTACTCGATGACGAGTCGTCGATCGGAGAAACCGAGTCTGATCACCGCAAGATGGCCGATTGGGGCTGTTCCGACGGTGGTGAGATTCGGACCCTTTGATCTGCCCAACCGGGTTGGAATATTCATGGCGGTACACAAGCGATGCTTCACTCTTGACCGTTGCGACAATGGTCGCGGTTCAACAATGGCGACAAAGAGCCGGGCAGAGGGCCTGTCGCCCGCCAGCTCAAATTTTGTCAGAACTATTCGAAGCGTTGGCTGTGCTCATGGCAGAGGTTAACCCGGCGGACCAGGAAATTCATAATGCAGAGATTGCAAAGGTGAAGGAACAAATCACTCAGGCTAAAGCGGATCTGGCAGCTGCCGACGCCAGGATGGCGGCAGAGCGGGCCGCTTTGGATGCGCAAGCTTATAGGCTCATACTGGATCAGAACGCGTCGCATGAAGTCATGAAGAGGAAGTACAGATCCCGTTTGCCTTCATTTTTCGAGGGAAGAGATCTCTTCAACACCCCAGGAGCAGGGACCAGTAATCCGCCGGTGGTAAACCGGGCGGAAGCACCTGGGACGGGCGCGCCGATTCAGCCCCGCGTAATAGATCTACCTCGCCATCATACCGGCATGCCTCAGGCTGTGCAAACACCTCCAGGTCACTACTCCAACCCGATGGATAACCTTGTTGCAGCTGCGGCACGGTTGGAGGCGATTCACCACAGGCGGTAGAGACGCGCCGGGTCAAGTAACTCCTTAGGACAGCTCTGGTCCAACAGGAAGCGTATTCGTACAGCCGCGATTGGATCCACTCTACCCCCCGCCCAAGCCGGAGCTATAGCAGGCGCGTGGATGAACCGGCCGTATCAAGTAATGCACGGCGCGGTGCGCCCCATGGCAACAATCCGGCGGGTGGTTTCGACAACGCTCAGGGGGTGGTGGACCGGGCCCGGGCACGTAGGGAGGCCGAGTTAGCAGCACAGCATCAGGATTATCAGCTTACGCTGGTTCATCCGACCATCTTTGAGCCTGGAGTTACCTCTAGCTCTTTGGGGGTGCCTTGCCTCGTCCCCGCTTTACGCAATGTACGCTTGCCCAAGGATTTCAAGGGACCGCGCAAGATGCCAAATTACACCGCCGATCTGGCTCCAGAAGCATGGATAGAGAGTTATGAGATGGCCATGGAGATGCTGGATGTGGATGAAGCCGCGTGTGCAAAGTACTTCACCATGATGCTCGAGGGCACGGCCCGTACTTGGTTGAAAAGCTTGCCACCCAATTCCATCAGTTCATGGGCCCAGTTGCGGACCCGGTTCATTCAGAATTTCAAAGATACCTGTAAGCAGCCCATGTCTTTGGTGGACTTGGCGGCTTGTGTCCAGGGTGAAGGGGAGTCAACAACCCATTGGGTACGCCGCGTTTCGGAAATCTTACATTCTTCAGACCGGATCAACGCTGATTCTGCGATCTTGACCCTAGAGGGCAACTGCCGGTTTAAACCTTTAAAGTTGAAGCTGGGACGCATGAAGCGGTTTTGCAATGACATGGGCACTCTCATGGGCGCTTTAGTGAAGTATGCTGATTCTGATAGTACCAAGGACCCCGAGTCTAATGATGATGATGAGACAGGGAAGAGAAAGAAGAACAGCAACTCCAAAGGCCAGCAGCATCACTCGGCAGGTAATGGTGGAAGTAAGCGTAAGTTTAACGGCAACATGGACTTTGTAGTTAACACCAACGCTACAGGACAAGGGCGGTGGCGCAAGGGTAAACAGCTGAATCGAGGTGGGCGCCTAATCCCAATCCGGACCGCTTGAACTATCTGTTGAATCAACCCCGTCCAAGCATGGGACGAAGGAGGCACCAACAAATCACCTCTGGAAGGATTGTTACATTATGCAGGAGTTCAAAAGTTCTAATACTTTCGGTATGATCAAGGTTCCGCGGCGGTTCGTGGTCCGGCCGGGTTTCTGATGGAGGAAATTCGGTCCAGGGTTTAATGGTAATCCGGCGGACATAACAATCGAACAATCGAGAATAACGTGGTGGTTACAATCAGCAGCAGCAGCATCGGGTTATCGAGCAACCCAAAGCGGTTGAATAGTGGGCGTACCACGTCTTCACCACCAGCTTAGACAAGCGAGACCGGAAGCTTGAGCGGGCAATCAACGTTGTTGAACCGGCCGTGCCACATTACCTACGCTGGTCAGAGCAGCCCATTGTGTGGAGTAGAGAGGATCATCCTCCCCGGGTTGACAATCCGGGTCAGCTAGCCCTGGTGGTGGCACCTCAGGTGGGAGGTTATAAGTTCACCAAGGTGCTTATGGACGGAGGGAGCAGCATCAACATCCTGTACTACGAGACCTTCCGTCGTATGGGGTTAACAGATAAACATCTCAAACCGTCCAATACAGTGTTCCATGGTGTGGTGCCTCGCAAGTCAGCGTATCCGGTTGGTAAAATAGCTCTGGAGGTGGCCTTCGGGGATGAACATGACTCCAGATCAGAAACATTGATGTTTGAAGTGGTGAAAATTCAAAGTCCATATCACGCCCTGTTTGGGCAGCCGGCTTATGCCAAGTTCATGGCACGACCTTGTTATATCTATTTGCAGCTCAAGATGCCGGGTCACAAGGGGACAATAATGGTTTATGGTAGCCGTAAGATCGCTCTGGAGTGTGAGGAAGGTGATGCGGCTTACGCAGAATCGGTTTGTGCCACCGAGGAGCTGAAGTATTATAAGGACAATGTTGATCCGGCGGACATGACTCCATTGAAGAAGCCAACTACAGAGCACGATCCGGCCCTGAAGTTCAAATCGGCAGCTGAGACTAAGTTTGTTGACTTCAGTACTGGCGATTCGTCCAAACAGTTCAAGCATCGTGCCAACTTGGATCCGAAATAGGAAAGCGCGCTCATCGAAGTTCATCCGTGAGAACGGGACATTTTGCATGGAAGCCTTCGACATGCGGGTGTACCGAGGGAACTCGTGAGCACACTCTTAATGTCGATCCCAAGTACAAACCGGTGAAACAGTTTCTCCGCCCGGTTTAACGAGGAGGCGTAAGGCCATTGGAGAGGAGGTTGCTGGGCTCTTAGCCGCAGGCTTTATCGTTGAAGTTTTCCATCGAGTGGCTTGCTAATCCGGTGCTGGTCCTTGTAAAAGCGGCACTTGGTGCATGTGTGGATTACAGATCTTAACAAGGCTTGTCCAGCAGATCCTTTTGCCCTCCCCCGCATTGACCAGATTATTGATGCCACTGCGGGTTGTGAGCGTTTGAGCTTTTTGAATGCGTATTCTGGATATCATCAGATCAAGATGGCGGTTAAGGACCAGGAGTCCCTTTGGAGCCTTCTGCTATGTGTCTATGCCTTTTGGGCTCAAGAGCGCCCAAGCAACTTATCAGCGTTGCGTACAGAATTGCTTGCATGAACAGATCGTCCGTAATGTGCATGCCTATGTGGATGATATTGTGGTTAAGTCAAGGAAGAAGGAAACACTGATTGATGATTTGAAAGAAACCTTTGACAACCTACGGGTTTACAAGATGATGCTCAACCCGGCCAAATCTGTCTTTGGTGTTCCGGCAGGCAAGTTATTGGGTTTTCTTGTGTCTAACAGGGGGATTGAAGCTAATCCGGAGAAGATTACGGCTATCACCTCCCTGGCTAAACCAAAGTGTATTAACGATGTCCAGCGTTTGGCGGGCCGGATTGCCGCGCTGAGCGGTTTATCACCGCCTCGGAGAAGGCCATCCTTTGTACCGAGATCTTTGAAGAAGACAGATCAGTTTGTCTGGAGTCCAGCCGCTGATGAAGCATTGGAGGACTTAAAGCGGCAATTGGCCAACCCGCCTGTGCTCGCCGCTCCCATCGACAAGGAGCCGCTTCTGCTGTATGTTGCTGCTAACGCCAGGGCAGTTAGCGTGGCCATTGTGGTAGAGCGGAAGGAGGCAGGGAAGGAGCATCCGGTTCAACGTCCGGTTTATTATATCAGCGAGGTGCTTATTGAGTCTAAGCAAAGATATCCGCATTGGCAGAAGCTGGTGTATGGAGTTTTTATGGCAAGCCGGAAGCTGAAGCAGTATTTCCAGGGGCACCCCATCACGGTGGTCAATTCAGCTCCCTTAGGTAATATCATCTGAGAACCGTGAGACAAGCGGCGAATTGCCAAGTGGGCTATAGAGCTTGGGCATACGGTTTGAAGTATGTACCTCGGACGGCAAAGTGAAGTCTCAAGCACTTGTGGATTTCATTAATGATTGGACGGAGTTGCAAGCGCCAAGAAAAGCGGATATAACCTATTGGACCATCCATTTTGACGGATCCAGCAGTTGGAGGCTCGGGGTGAGTCGATTAACTTCCCCACGAGGTGACAAGTTTTGTACGTCCTCCGCTTAATGTTCCCTTGTACTAACAATGCAGCTGAGTATGAAGCCTTGCTCCATGGTCTTCGGATGGCTAAGGAGATGAATCTAAGCCGGGTTAAGTGCTTCGATGACTCGGACCTAGTGGCTCAACAGGTGTCTGGCACTTGGGATTCCAAGGACCCACTCATGGCTGCATATCGTCGTGAGGTGGATGTTGTCGCAGGTCATTTCAAGGGCTATCAGGTGGACCATGTGGATCGTCGGAAGAACGAAGCAGCGGACGCTTTAAGCCGGTTGGGCTCTCAACACAAACCGGTCCCGCCCAATGTTTTTCTCGACGTACTGCACAATCCGTCAGTCAAGCTCCCTGATGAAGCGGATTTGGCTATTCCTGATCCGGAGGCTCAGTTGGTGGCAGCTCTGCATGTCATTCTGGATTGGACGCTCCCTTATCGGCGTACATGAACCGGGCGAAGTTACGGAAGATGAGGCGTTGGCCCGACAGATAGTTCGGGCGGTCTAAGTCTATGACCATTGTTAATGGCGAGTTGCATCATTGCGAGGTGTCGTGGGCGTTTCAACGCTGTGTGTCCCCTGAGGAAGGCTGTGAAATATTGCGTGAGATCCACGAAGGAGACTGTGGTCACCACGCCGGTTCAAAATCCTTGGTGGCTAAAGCGTTCCGCCACGGTTTCTATTGGTTGACTGCCCATGCTGATGCGGAAGATCTGGTCAGACGATGTGATGGTTGCCAAAAGTTTTCCAGACGTGCTCATGTACTGGCCCAAGAATTGAGGATGATTCCAATTACTTGGTCATTTGCGACTTGGGGGCTGGATATGGTTGGACCTTTCAAAAGGTCCAAGGACAAGAAGACACACCTGTTGGTGGCGGTTGACAAATTTACAAAGTGGGTAGAGGCAGAACCTGTTAGCAAGTGTGATGCGGCCACAGCGGTTCAGTTCATCAAAAAGGTGATTTTCCGGTTTGGTTTTCCACACAGTATCATTACAGATAATGGTACCAATTTGTCCAAAGGTGCCATGAAAGAGTTATGCGTACGTGAGCACATCCGGCTTGATGTTTCTTCAGTAGCTCACCCACAGTCCAATGGTCAAGCGGAAAGAGCCAATCAAGAGATCCTGAGAGGCATCAAACCCCGGCTTATGGTCCCTTTGCAGAGGACGCCGGGTTGTTGGGTAGAAGAGCTACCGTCTGTGTTATGGAGTATAAATACTACACCTAACAGATCCACGGGATACATGCCGTTCTTTATGGTTTATGAAGCGGAGGCGGTTCTCCCCAGCGACATCCGTCATGACTCACCTCGTGTGGCAGCCTATGTTGAAGTAGATAACAAGACAGCACGGCAGGACGCTTTGGATCGGCTGGATGAAGAGCGTGACATAGCCGCTGCTCGCTCGGCGATTTACCAGCAGGATCTTCGTCGTTATCATAGTCGCCGGGTCAGAACCAGAACCTTTCAAGAAGGAGATTTGGTGCTTCGGCTCATCCAAGACCAGACAGATAAGCACAAGCTATCCCCACCTTGGGAGGGACCTTTCGTGGTCAGCAAGAATCTGCACAACGGGTCATACTATCTGATCGATGTGCGAGAGCATAAGGACTCACGCACGTCGGAGGAGGAGACCAACAGGCCGTGGAACATAGCTCATCTTCGGCCTTATTATACCTGAACCATCGGCTCTACTTATGTACATATTACATTGTATATATTATGAATAAAGCAATAAACCCGAGCCTCGGCTAAAGCGGGTATCCGTTCGTTACATCATGCGTGGTTACATGGAGTTGTTACGTCTTAAAGCGGCCTCGGCTTACCCCTTGAGTTTGCTTTTCAAAAGCTTTGTGATATCACTTGGGGCTTGGTCGTATCCGAACCAATGCAACACCTTTTGATAGGCGAAAGCCACCAGATCACTTGGGGACATGGTCAAGTCTGAACCAGTCACGCTTCTTGATCGGCCTAAGGCCATAGAGTCACTTGGGGGCTTGGTCGAACCCGAACCATTGCCACGCCACTTGATCGGCATAATGCCACGGTTTCAGTTGGGGACATGGCTGACTTGAACCATAGCTACACCTTATTGGGAGCTTGGTCGTGTCCGACCATGGTAACACTATCTGATCGGCTCAGTAAAGCCTCAAACGGTTTTATCATTGCCTTTGCTTCCATATTTTTTCATCACTGTTATTTGATTTTTGTTGCGTTTCTTAAATCGACAACATTTTTAAACCGTTTTCAAAACTATCAGTTGATGGAATTCGGTCAAATTTTTTATCCGGCGATAATTTCACCGGTTTGATGTTTTTTCTGTTAACATCCTATTACGGAGTAACAGGGGGGTTTATTATGACCCGGCACGGTTTACGTGGTAAACCGGCAGTATAAATGACAGGAGCTGTTTTCTCCTTTGACGGTAAGGGTTTATACAACCTCCGCTTCAAGATTGGCTAAGCCAACCTTATGCCCAGCAATGGCAGGTATTTGATATCATAAATTTCGATTATATACCTTAAATATTCCATTATATGTATATATGAATATCACAAACCAGTGGCGGCATAAACCGCCGTGGCGGTTTAAGATTTTGTAACTACGCAGCAATATAAGATGAAAAGTTTTGATCATTCAAGCAAGAGTATCGGCACCCATGCGAAGGCATGTTCAAAGCAAGAGTGTTGGCTATCCTATTACAAGGCAACATGGTGCCCAAATAAGATCGTTGTTTCTTGACGGAATATAATAAAGCAGCTCTTCAAACCGGCTTCCGGTTCATGCTTGCTCGCTGCCCCGGTTTGATGGTTATGGGTCGTCTGCGCCGCTTCACCTCTTCCTCTCTACCCAGCTGCTGGAAATCAACAGTGGTCGATCGATTCCATTAAAGCTTGAAAGACAGCCTCTTCATGGATCAGGAAGTTGGGTCAATATCGGAGCATAAGTATGCTTACGGATTGGAGGGATCAGGTTCTCGCTTCAGGAATAGGTGCAGCCACACCGCTTGTTCGATCATCATCTTGAGCTTGATAATGCGACAAGTTGGCTTCTTCAGCTAATTGGCAAGCCAACGGGCGCACTACCGGTTTATTGCTCTCAAATCATCTTCGTTGAACTCTGAGCCGTCTTCCTTCAGACTGGGATAGCTCTGAGCCGCTTCAATGGGGTCGAAATCTGGCACCCATGCTTTGGCCCGGATTAAGGCGTTGGTGGCGCCGGTTCGAGCAGCAGATTTCTTCAGCTCTTCAATCCGGGCGGGAAGCATGGACAATCTCTTAAGGGTATCCTGAATTAAGGAAGGTGCCGGATTGTTATGAGATGCGGTGGAGATGATCCGCTGCGCTCCAGTATACAGCTGCTCTATTAAGGTTTAGGCAGCCTTCAATTTTTTCCGAACGTCTGACCCCAAGTGACCAATACGTGTGCCTACAGCATTGCAAGAGAAATTACAAACTGGACTTATCAAAATAAAGGTCAAGATTATCATAGAATCCAAAGGAAGCTTACCGAAGATGGCATCAGTCATGGAATGCACTTGCCGCTTCACGCTGGTCAGCTCATCTACCACCGGTTTAAGGGCAGCCTCAGCATTTTCAACCTTTTTGGTCAAAGCGGCCTTTTCAGTATCCCAGCCGGCCTCAGACTTGAACCACTCCTTGAGTTGCTCCATAGTAGTTAACGCGGTTTTTAGCTCATCCTTGGCCTTGGAGGTTTCTGATTGTTGAGATTTCAGATTTTGTTGGAGGTCCTGGATTTGTGAGGCTTGTTGACGTATCTCACTCTGCAACAAAAAGAGAGCATGTTACATATCGTCATTTCAAGTCCCCAGTGCATAACCTGTTATATGCTTGGTACTTGGGGGCTAATGCATATTTAATTTTCATCTGTCAATGAAATCACAAAGTCCCAAGCTCAATACAAGTATTCAACTTGGCACTTGGGGGCTAATGGCTATTTATTCGAACATGTACTGATGTGGCGATATAAAATACAGTCCCGGTTTAACTATGCTAAGTTAAACCGGCTCTTGGGAGCTACATCAGCGGATTCTGAAGCATTGAGTTTATAATAAGTCCCGGTTTAACTATGCTAAGTTGAACCGGCCCTTGGGAACTAGGAGAGTTAACAAAAATGGAAATATTCAGGCAAGAAAAGAACTTGGAGGTTACCTCGAGTTTCTCTTTCATCATTTTCACCAGGCCAGCTTCATAGTCACGGCTGGTATACAGCCGGTTCAAGTAGCCGGAGTGAAGGTCTTGAGGGTTCAGAGCGGCATAAGTTGCCAGATCAACATCCCACTTTCCCTTGCTCATAGTGGCAAACTCCTCCTTGGCAGAATGTTTAGATAAAGCAACTGGATTACCCGGTTCGCTGTGGCCAAAACCAGTAATTATGACGTCGTCGTCCTTGGAGCCGCCGGTTTGACCAGGAACCGTCGGTTGGTCAATAGGCCAGAATGGACTGGTGGATTTTTCAATCCGGGTTGGGCTTCTAGGCTGATCAGCAGGAAGGGCGGTGTCAGTAGGCCTTTCTTCAGTAACAAGATCATCATTTTGCTGTGGCGGATCATTGGGTCTGTCTTCACAGATAGCCGCTTCCAGGTTTGGGGTGCTCCCCGGTTCAGGGGCAGTTTCTTCGTCGGCCGCTTTTCCCAGACGAGCCTTTTTGCTCGGCCTAGGCTTGGCCCTGAAAAAGCACAACAAGAGTTAAATACGGCATATACTACACAATGATGCATTAGAAGTAATATGAAAAGTATAACTTACCCAAGCACCGTTTTTAGCGGCGGCAGCTGAGTGGCTGATGACTCGCCAGATGAGGAGTGGGAAGTGACCTGATAATCAGAATCAGACGGATTAAGGGGTTGACGAAACCAGCCTGTTTTAGGAGGAGCACTGACAAGAAAATTAGAGACCTCTGAACGGCGTTTCCGAACCGGACTGTTTGGTAAACCGGTGGAGGTAACTACCTGGCCGCTGTGCCGAGTTGTGCGGCGAGCTTCATGTTGTTGAGTCTTCATAAGAAATTTGGGATCCAAGTAAGCAAGGGGATGAGAAAATTTAATTTTCGGGTTTGCCTGACGGTTTTTTAGCGAAGGCAAAGGGTTTGAGTTAGAGGAGAGAACGGTTACCTCTACAACATCAACGTTACTGGCTTCAGCATCATCCTGACAAACATCATCATTAATTAGGCGTGTGAAAAGTAAACCAAGTGAATCAAATTCTACCTCAAGGTCCGGATTACCCACATTATCATCCGCAGCCGGATCAGAAGAGGCGGTGGTTTTTCTCTTATGAGCAGTCTTCTTGACAGCTTTTGTCTTTTGCCTAAGTGGTTTTTCCGGTTTGTCTGGTTTCTCCGGTTTCTCTTGTGTTTCTTGCTCCAGAACGGATCATCGCCCTGGTTCAGCAACAGTCGATATTAAAAGTTATACCGGGATGTCGATAATATATTCAGTGAAAATAATGAGAATTCTTACAGATGGCGGTTTGTTGGAAGCGCAGAAGGGGAGCAGACCGGTCCGGGCACAGAGATTTTTCGGTTCCTTCAGCATCTTCTTCACCGCCTCGGTGACCTCGTCATCGGTAAGCTGGATGTTAATGTGTCGGAGGGGGTCATCGACACTACCAGTGTACTCACATTAAACCGGAGCACTGGGAGAGGGGCAGTATGCTCCATGATATCCAACAGCGCGCAAGATCAATTCCGGTTAAACCGCTAGCCATGAAGGCTCCGAGCTTGGAGAGTTGAGGAGCGTATTTACTTCTCTCACTGGCAGTTAATCTTTGTGGAAAGGGATGTGTGTTGCTGAGTCGCTCCGGACGAAAACCAGGCAAGGGATTCTCATTGGCAGGTGAAGTATCTTTGCAATAAAACCATGTTTGATTCCATTCCTTGGGGTGGCTATGCAATTTGACATGAGGATAAGTGACCTCTTTTCTTTTCTGAATCGCCACGCCACCTAATTCCGTGTTAGGCCCGTCAGTGAATTATGTGCGGCGGTTTATATGGAAGTAGTCTCTAAACAGCTCCACTGTGGGCTCTTCTTGAAAGTATGCCCCACAGAGCACTTGGAAGTGGCAGATATTGGTATGTAATTGGGGCTCAGATCTTGTGGACAGAGTTGAAAATTGGCTAGCACATCTCGATAAAATTTTGAACAAGGCGGATTGAAGCCCCGGGCTAGGTGATCTGCGAAAACTACAACCTCTCCTTCCTGAGGGGTGGGTGGACATTCTTTGCCAGGGACCCTCCAATGGATGCTATTTTTACTGGCTAAAGCGCCAATCAGGACCAGGTTGTTTAATTGAGTCTCAGTGACACGGGAAGGAGCCCAGTTGCACTCATACACTTGTTTGGCCATCTACAAAAGATATATAAATCCGGTTCAAAGAAATATGATGGGATAAAGAGAGAACCGATGTACAATGCTAAACCGGAGTTTTATGAAGCGACAGTATCTTCTCCAGAAATCCTGGCGGTTCAACAAGAGGGCTAATGGTGTGTACCGGTTTATCTAATTTTTTCTATGTTAAGTTAAACCGCCTGGTCTAAGGTCTAAATATTGAAAGCAATGGAGGTTGCGAACGGCTAAGTGTGCAGAAACAGGTTTCGCAAGTTTTTTCTACAACGAAGGATTTGAAGCCAGATCAGAAAATAAGAAAAATATTCAAAAAAGGAAGACAGCAGAGCAGTATTGATGCAATGAGCAGAGAGGATGCACGAGATCCTTGGATGCACGCACGAGACTACAGGCGGAGCATAAAAGTTACTGCTAATCAGCGCAAAGTATCACAGATATATTCAAGAGTCATTATGAGCAGGAAGCAGTTCATGGAGTACAGCAGGACAGAAACCCTAGAATGGATCTAGGTCAAAAGGGAACCGAGGACCTACGAGTCGAGGAGAGGTGAAAGAATCTGCGTTTCTACAGTGCGTTCGGTCGATGCAGCGGCCCAAAGGCAAGGCAGAGGTCGACGGCGGCGGGCGGAGCTCGAGGCCGACGCGAGCAAGACGAAGAGAAAGGGGGCGAAGGGAAGAGAAGGGATGACCCTTCGGCCTATTTATAAGGCAGGATACATGTCGGTAGCGGGAATCAAGGAACCATAACCCTAAGAAAGCGCTGTCGCCTCGATTATTGCGGATCTATTAAAACAAAGAAGATATCGCGGATGCTATCTTTACGAGGACGTCGGACCGGTTTACAAAGACACCAGAGAAAGGTGACATCACGGCGGTTCAACGATTTCAAGAAGGCATTGAAGATAAAGGTTTTTTCTCAAGGATTGACATGAACCTGTTCAAATCAATCTGGGGCCTAATGTTGGGGATGTTACTACTGGGTGTAAACCGGCCTATCTGGGCCGGGTTAACTTCATCAGTAGTTCAATGGTGTAAAAGCCCAAGAGGCATGAGTGTAAGGCCCAAGGCCTGTAGTCGGTTCAGAACCTATAGCCGTAAACCGGCCTGATGTGTAACTTGTATTGTAAGTTAGGAATAGAGAGAGAGACCAACCCGGATACGAATATGAACCGGAGTTTGGGACTCTCTGAGCCGACGGGCGTCACCCGTATATATAAGGGGACGACCCGGGGCGGTTCAGAGAGGGAGAAGAACAACTCGAGGTCTAGGCGAAGCTGTTTGCTCCCTAGTCATCGAGACCACATCAATCCCATCACAAACTAGACGTAGGCTTTTACCTTCATCGAAGGGGCCGAACTAGTATAACTCTCGTGTCTTTGCGTCCGCTTTAACCCCTCCGAGTTAACCTGTAGCGATGGCTCCGCGACTAAGTCCTTTCATGAGGACATCTGCCATGACAAAACCACGACAGTAGGTATGACATCCTCAGTAGCCTTGAACTTGATGGTTTCCTTAGTTGACATTTCATCTAGCACAGGAGGTAGATGCTCTCTTTGCGAGCCATTAGTTTCATCGAACCGCACATCTGCAGTTTCAACAACCTTGTGATGAATGGTGTTGAAGACCTTGTAGGTGTGCGAGTCCTTTTCGTAACCAAGCATAAAACCTTCATGTGCTTTCGATGCAAATTTAGAATTGTGATGAGGATCTCTAATCCAACATTTAGCACCGAATACTTTGAAATAACTCACATTGGGTTTCTTGTCAGTAAGGAGTTCATGTGAGGTCTTTTTGAAGAATTTGTGAAGATATACCACGTTGATGATGTGGCACACAGTATCAATTGCCTCAGGCTAGAAGCAAGGAGGCGTCTTGTATTCATCAAGCATAGTGCGAGCCATCTCAACAAGAGCCCTGTTCTTGCGCTCCACGACGCCATTTTGTTGAGGAGTATAAGGAGCGGATAACTCGTGAGTAATACCAAGTTCATCAAGATAGTAATCAAGATCAGTGTTCTTGAACTCGATCCCATTGTCACTCCTGATGTGCTTGATCTTCACACCGAAGTTTGTTGAATCCCTTGAGGAAAATCATTTGAAGACTTCCTGCACTTCAGTTTTGTAAGTGATGATATGCACCCATGTATAATGAGAATAGTCATCAACAATAACAAAGCCATATAGAGATGCTGCATTTGTGAATGTGGCATAATGAGTAGGGCCGAAGAGATCCATGTGAAACAATTCAAACAATTCAAATGGACGAGTGGTAGTCATGATAGTCTTCGAGGGATGCTTGGACTTGGTCATCTTTCCAGCCTCGCAAGCTCCACATAGATGGTCCTTGAGGAATTTGACACCTTCAATGCCAATGACGTGCTTCTTCTTTGCGAGAGTGTGTAAGTTCCTCATGCCCGCATGACCTAGTGCCGATGCTATAATTAGCCTCCTGAAGCTTTCGCAAGTAGAGAAATCAACAATAAACAAGTCTCCTCTCCTAAAGCCTTCAAAGACTTTGGAGTTGTCAGCTTCGATGATCACAACACAATGATACTTGCCAAAGACAACAACCATATCAAGATCACAAAGCATTGAGACTGACATGTGGTTGAATCATAAGGAGTCGACAAGCATGACTTTGTCCATGTGTCGATCCTTTGAGATCGCAACCCTACCTAGACCCAATACCTTGCTTTTGCCTTTGTCAGCGTAGGTGATATGCTTCAGATGTGATGGAGATAAAGCAGTGTCCATCAATAAGTTCTTGTCACCGGTCATGTGATTCGTACATCCACTATCGAGGACCCACTCAGTGGCTTTGGGTTGATCATCCTGCAGATGAATTAGTGCATCTTACTAACTCATATACTTCATTAGTGAAGAATATGACATCAAATTCATCAGATTGAATTTCATCAAACAGTACTACAGAAATAGCAGTATAAGGACGTGAGAAATGAATATTCATTTCTTCATGATTAGCTTGTGTCCTTTCAAGAATTTTCAGGTCTCCAGCAAATTCTTCAGACATTTACGTTCATCTAGAGACCTGACCCTGCATAAGAGATTAGTTCTTTTTCTTCACCACTGATGTCGCTTGAAGCTACGTCGGTATTTCCCCAAAGAGGAAGGGATGATGCAACACAGCGGCGATAGGTATTTCACTACAAGAAAAGACACTTCAGTGATGATACGTGTTTGTCACAGTATGTCACGTTTTCTGTCATGCATGTACATCCATGACGATTTTATGACAGAATCAAGAGAGTCATACCTGTGCTGTCGTAGAAGTGTTCCATGACATTACCCAAATTATCATTATGTTTTGTCCACTTCCATGACGATAAATCGCGCGTCATAGAAGTGCTTTCGTCAAGGGTGACCGACAGGTGGCATCCACCGTAACGGCTCATCGTTAAGCTATCGGTCCAGTTTTGGATCCGATAACCCGTTAACAGCCCGGACCAATGGTGATATTTCATGTGTAAAATTCTCATTGGCCGGAGGAAACATGTGTCTACTCCTCGTTGGGACAGATGTCATCCACTCATTGGAGGAGACATGCCTATGATACGTCGACACGTGGCAGGGCCCAACAAAGGCCCATATAGGTTAAATGGGCCAGCCCAACTAAAGGCCCACAAGATTTTGCGGACCATAATGGGTCAGCCCAGCTAAAGGCCCACAAGATTTTGCGGACCATAATGGGCTGGCCCAGCTAAAGGCCCACAAGATTTTGTGGACCATAATGGGACGGCATAGTAAAGGCCCACACGATTTCGCCGACCATAATGGGCCGGCCCAGCTAAAGGCCCACAAGATTTTGAGGACACTAGTGGGCTAGCCCATTCACATGCTGCCATGTTTTGGGCCAAATTCGGCCCATATTTGATCCTGCGCATTAATAGCCTACCACGTTCTAGGCCTAATAAAGGCCCATATGAGATCCGGCCCGTTAAAAGCCTACCATGTTCTGGGCCAAATTATGGCCCAGATAAGATCCGACCCTTTAAGAGGCTTTGGGCCAAATTATGGCCCATATCAGATTCGGCCCGTCAACTGGACGCTATACTTTTGGGCCCACTTGCTAAAGACCCATTTATAATTCGGCTTGATATTAGTTTCGGCCTGTTAAAGGCCTGTTTAAAATTGCGGCCCTATATTTATTTCGTCCTGTTAAAAGCCCGTCATATAGTTGGGCCTAACTACGACCCGGTTTGCGTCTGGCCTGCTCACAACAGATAATCTGATTGGGCCAAACAAGGACCGAGACAATTTTGGCCTGTTAACGGCCCGTGATGTGATTGGCACAATCATGGGCCGGGGTCTATTTCGGCCTGCTGCCGCCCCGTGAGCTGTTCGGCATGTTTTAGGCCCAACCTACTTTTCAGCATCCTAAAAACCCATTGAGTTTTCTTGCGAAAATAGGGCCGGCGGTTTACTCGTCCTATTAAAGGCCCGAATCTACTTGTGGGCCAGTTTACATTTAGGCCTGTTAATGGACCAAGATGACTGGGCCCATGATGCGGATCATACATAGTGATTTGCATGACGGCCTGATTATGTACCGTAATTTTACGGTTTGGTCGGTTTACTGCGAAGACAGGATATATACAGTAAAATAACTGCAGCATCGTGAATAAGAAAAAACCTAGACTATACAATAAAGAAATTACGGCATATTACATCCATTGGGCATCAAAGTTCGCCACTATGATAATAAAGCAAAAATAGACAGTAGATTACATACACTGGGCATCAAAGATCGCCACCAGTGCAAATAAACACGCCGACAATATAATATACAAAACCGCCAGCACCTCAATAGAGTTCAAGAAAGGTTAGCCCTGCCCGGGAGCTGCAGCGCAAGCAGCTGAGCAAGCTGATGAGACTATGCTTGTTTGACACTTATATCCTCCTCACTCTGAAAGATAAACAAGCAGACAAATGACAGGTTTTGCACATATAAGTATGAGTGCTGACAATTCATCACATTTCTTACTGACGAATAAAGTGACACAGTTTAAAATAGCATTAACACAATATGGTATTGTTCAGGTCAAGACATGGCAGGAAATGACATTGTGAAGGAGTTGGCAGCTTCACGACACCACTGGATTACAGATCAAGAACTCATAAGTATCAATGGTTAGTGTGCTGTCAATTTATCCCATTTCAGATTGGCAAATAAAGAGATGGTTTAAATAATAGTAGAATGATATGACATTGTTCATGGTTAAGACATTGCAGAATATGACATTGTGTTGTAGTGGGTAGGTTCACCACACCACTGGATTACGGATCAAGAACAGAAGCATACATGAAGTACAAAAGAAGATCACTTGCTATGTATAGTTTTATTTACATGGTATGAAGAAGGAACTTGGTTGTACAACTAAAAACATAAATTGAGAAGGACAAACACCAAATATAAACATCTGTGGCAGTCATGCCTAACAAAATATACACAACAAAGTTTGAAGGCTTGAGAAGGACAAACTTACATTATTGGTGAAGACAGACTCTATAAAGCCCTTGTCCATGCTGATGGGGGGCAATTCAAGAAGTTTACCATAGAATCTTCTTCATAAGCATTGCCTTTATTCTACATTTTGTTAAGAGTAAATATAGATGTGATAATATAAGAAAAAATGGAGAATATTTAAGATAAGATGAAGAGTGATGCTACATAACCAAGTAGCTATAAATGTAAGTACAGGATACAGGCAAAAGGTACAGCCAAGAGCAATGCAGAGCTAAACTTCTTCCGTACCATCGGTGTTATCCAACCTTATGGTAAGAGTAAATATAGATCTGATGTGTAGAAAATGGAGGGCAAAGGAAAATAAGCTGCAGAGTGATGGTACATGTACAACTAGCTGTCAATATAAGTACACTGATAAAGGACAGGAGGTACTTACAAGAACAATGCAGAGCTAAAAATTTTCATTGGCATTGGATATATTCTGCACTAATATAACCATTCATACAGATCAGATAATTTGGAGCGAATAATTGATAAGCAAGATATCATGCATACTGCTATCACATAATGAACCAGGCATGTATGCAAGTACAGTGATACCGGACAACAGGTACTAACAAGAGCAAAGCAACGGGCAGCATATTTGCGATATCCTGTCGTCCTTTTCAAATCGGAATTCTTCTTCGAGTAGATTTCCTGCAAAAAATATCCATAAGGCACATGCGGAAAAGTAGAAGTTCAAATTTTCATGTGATATCATTGACAGTACCTCATCCTGGGAACGAGACCAGTGCATAACAAGGTTTTTCCATTCAATGTCTTCTAAATTTAGCACAGGAGACTTCATCGGAAATTCATTTATAGACTATCCATCAAAGTGTGATTTCCTGAGGTAACATCGATACTGCTGCAATGCTTCCTTGAAAAGCGTAAGCAAGCTTTCCTCGTCATGATTATCCAGATTAACCCTCACCTACTTACAACAAAGTAATGTAAATCATAGATGTGTTCAATCAGCAGAAAATAGGAAAATAATCACCATTAATAATAGCACTTACACGTAAGTGGGACAGGAAGATGTGAAAATGGTGTTTGTCTTCACTATAATCTTCCCATGATGGGAATATATGCATGCAGTCCCTAACAACATTGAAAGCATTGTCTTTTTAACTGGGAATAACTGGAATGGGGTTCCAATCAGCAGGAATTGGCCGTCTCTGCAGTTGGGATAGGTCTTCGGCCGGTGGACTTGCTGTACTTTTTCTTTGGAGTGGGATTTTTTACGTGGTGCGGCTGGTGCTATGGCAACTGAAATTGGCATACCTTTTGCTGGAGTGCAGGTCCTGCGTGGTGGGGCTAGTGGTGTGGCCAGTGAAGTATGGGTGCAGTCTGCTGGAGTCGGTCCTACGTTTTGTCTCACTAGTTGTAGAGCCAATATAAGTGGGGTGCTGTCTAATTTCTCTGGCCCAACGACGTTTTTCAAGGACTTTGCTGGTGCTCCTTCAGGTTCGGCAATCACCCTCTTCCTTTCTGATGTCTGATGCACAAGAACAACATTTGAGTAGAAATACATGGTATGATGACAGATGGAATATGAATTGATAATGGATGGGATGGCATCTTGACATATATGATGAGTAAACTAAGCAAATGGCGGTGCTACAAAGTAGAAGAAATGCAAGACAACTTATGCAAGATACGCGTAATCAATAAAACCTTGCCATATTAGAACATGCACCTTGATGGGTGAACAGGACATGCGATCTGCCTTTGGCTCCTCAAGGTCAGAACAGTCATTAGGATCATATTCTGAACAAGAATCTACAGGTGGGGAGCGTATGAGTTTCATTCATCCAGAATGGCACTCAATGCCTTGGTGCCAATTTTGTAAGTCGTTGCAGTGTTCCACAATATTCTTCTGATGCGCGGATTCTGATATTCACCGTGATTACGTATAATATCTGAGAAGCATGAAAACATAATATCCAGAATGATATTCAATGCCTTGTGTGCTGTCACTGGATTCTGATGAGAGAGCCCATGTGTGTTGTAATATGGTGCGTGCATTAATATAATCTGGCACAAATACATAAAAAATAGGCTCCAGAAGTAAGGATAGTTGGCAGATGAGGTTCATAAAATATACTGTATAGAGAGTTTATTGCCAAACCATGATAACAAGAGCACACAACAACTAGGCGGATCGTAGTGTACATAAAAGGGGTACACCATAACCAGGATATATAAATCGGGAAAGTGGAACTGGCTGGAAATTATGGTGTTGTATTGCCGCTACTAATTGAAAGCCTATCGATCATGTACAGGCCATCTCTATCAGTTGTTGACTGCAGATGTCCCTGCTCCCCTTCCTGACAAGGAACATACAGTATGTACTAAATACAGAATAACAAAAGAGTAACATGTTAAAGAACAGAAGAGGAATCATATTCTTGAGGTTCCGCTTCATTGCATACAGTGTTGGTTGCCCACTCATGATGAATCACAGCGCCCAAAGAAATGCAATTCCATGTTGTATCTCTATATGTGGCCACATGCATTTGGAAAATCAAGTGGCAGCATTACCTGACCAATTAAATGTGTGTCTGTTAACTAATATCAATATCATATCACAATTCGTATTTGAAAAAGTAAGCTTTGGACTTATGATTGGTATGTTGTTTAGCTTCAAGAGTGGGCTGCTGCTAGTGTGACACAAAGCAGCTATGCAGATTATAGTGTAGATATAACGGAAACCATAAGCATCACAAGTAAAATCAGCAAAGTGGAACTTGCTGGAATATATGTGCTAGTATTGCCGGTACGGCTAGAAAGGCTTCGGATACTAGCTCTCTTCAACTGAAGGTGTGGTACTGTTAATATCCGTGTAACTCTCAAAGGCGACACATCTCCCCGCATTTCCTTGCTAATCTTATAGGATTCAAGTGGGCAGGCCACTACAATCCCTATTCCTATTTACAAAATCCTACAAATCAAAGAGGCCCAAAGAGTTCAAAGTGTCCATCACAACCGACCGTATAGA
Source organism: Aegilops longissima (assembly GCA_021605205.1). NCBI lineage: Eukaryota > Viridiplantae > Streptophyta > Magnoliopsida > Poales > Poaceae > Aegilops > Aegilops longissima. Next base: position 521,155,252 of record CM038679.1, read on the forward strand.
CCTCTACACTGCAAATGTCCCTGCTCATCTTCACTACAAGGAACATACTTTACCACTATCATACTCCCTCCGTTCCAAAATATAAGTCTTTGTAGAGATTTCCACTATGGATCACATACAGATGTATATAGATACATTTTAGAGTGTAGATTCACTCATTTTGCTCCATATTAGTCCATGGTGGAATCTATACCAAGACTTGTATTTAGGAACGGAGAGAGTACCTATTAAAGAAGAATGGAAGAGGAACATGCTAAAGAAGAGCAAGCAGATTTTCGATAATAAAATGTCCATTGCGCAGTGCCCACACATGATGAACCAGAGCGCATTAAGAATGCAACTCCCTGCTGTCTCTCTATATGTGGTGCATGTGCTTTTTAAAAGTAAAGTAGGAACATTAGCTAACCAATTAAACGTTATCTATTTTATTAATATCAGCATCATATTAGATTCGTATTTGAGCAACAAGTTTGGAATTATGAGTGGCATGTTGTTTAGCTTGATGGATTCAGGAGCAGTGCTAAGCAGGTACGATGATGGTACTAAATATAAAGGCATGTCTACATGCAAGTCGCGTGACTTTTGTAATTTGGGTCAGTCGACCAATTGAGGCGGTTGGATGAAGATCCTACGTCTCCTAACCCTTCTTCCTTGTCTCTGATTCTTCCCATACAGAACACCGCACGGGCTGCCGGCCGAACCACCGGCCCCTACCGCCTGTGTTCCTCTGCCACCCCACCCCACCCCCGCCCCCACCCGCGTCGAGTTTCCTTCGTTAGGTGAGGCCCCACCACCGCCCCCCACAACCACCGTCCCCACCCGAGCCCCTTCCTTCGCACCGGCGAACTCTAAAAAATTGACTGGCCCAATTTTGAAATTTAGTCTACTGTCATTTAACTAGTGTGGAATATAAAAAGGGAAAACCATAAGCATTGCGGGTATAGTGTTGAGCGTGCCATGGAGGATCTGAAGGTGCAAACTGGACAAAGGAAACTTCGCAACCAATGTTTGCTTTCAACTAGCAAGTAAGTGATGGACAAGAGATTAGAGTAAAGCAGTGGTGATCTATTTTCTTGTTGCGATAAATAAGTTGAGCATATACGAAAGAGTACCGCCTCTGGTGCGGCGCCGTGTATGCATCTGCTGAGAATTTGGTGCTGCGATGGCGATGGTTGTCGGCGTGGAAGCAGATCTAGGAGGGTAGGCTGTGGCTGCAGGCGTGGTGGATGAGGCGGTCATAGGAGCGGCGCCGGCAAGGTGGACGACGGCGGGGATGAAGCGAAAGGATGGGATGAAAGGATCCCGGTCCGAAGCCACGGATGAGAGAGGTCGATCTCTTGTAATGGCCGATGGCGTCGGGGTATCAGCTCCGGCATGGTGGAGGAGGACGGCGGTGGATGGGGTGGCGGCCGGAGGAGGCTGGGGTGGAGAGGGTGTTTTGGCGCCCACGGAGTACAAATGGGCAAATGGAGGGAGAGAGGAAGGGGGGAACCATGTCTTTAGGGCGCGCTTGTCTCAAATGCGAGGAAATTTACAAACTTAGCCCTCATTTATAATTTCCTACATCACATCAATATTAGTCGGTTGGGGATAGGATGGTAATCTCGCATACACCGAATATTTGCCGACGAGAAAATTTGTTTTTGGTGCCCACCGTGTATGAATCGGGGAGGGAGTCGATTTCAGCCTAGGAGACACTGTGTTTTGGTGCCCACCATGTATGAATCCGGGTGAGAGGCTGTTATGTCACGTTTGAGTGAAATTACAAACCTACCTCTATCCAAACCTATAGGCTTTGCGTGGTAATGATAGGCAGTAATTTCCATCTCGCAGATTTTGGTTTCGGGCGGTAACTGCGACTTTCCCTGCTTCGTTCAAATTTTTGCAGAGCAAGAGTGCATGTTTACCGTGCCAACTCAATTCGAATCCAATTTGTATTCTATTTTTGTTCGGGCAGGATCCATTTTCGATTGGAATAAAATTCTATATACATCATTTTTTTATATATACTTTCAAAAGCACAACAAAGAATTCTGCTCCTTTATATGTATAATATAATTTACAAATACAATGATCTCAAAATCATAAGGTTGAATTCAAAAATTTAAACCAAATTATGTCCTACTAAAATGTATGGATCAGTAATATCTACTCCCTCAGTAAACTAATATAAGAGTGTTTCGATAACTAAAATAGTAATCTAAATGCTCTTATATTAGTTTACGGAGGGAGTACATATTAAATAACATAGATGCGTGTGAATTCATATGAGTATGCATGTTTGATAGATGAATTTTGGTTCGAGTATGAATTACATGTATCATCATCTCGAATTCAAATATTTGAATCCCTTTTATGTTGACTCCTTTCACGCCCATCTCTCTCGCATGCATGCTCCTTCATGTAGCTGTCACTCTCTTTTCTCCAGCTCACATGCACGCTCACTTCATGTTTCTCCTATTTTCGCAAACATGGTCTCTCGACGTCTCCCTTGAGAAGTGTCACACTCTCCCTATCGTTATACATTACACGGTTTTCATTATCTCTCACGTCTCTACCGTTTTCTGGTATCACTAGGCACCTAAGCTTTCTTTTTCACCACCACACACACAGTCTCACTCATATTTCACTTTGTCTTTCTCTCTATGGGTTCTCTCACACACCCTATATGTCTCTAGATATGACTCATACCACTAAAATTACTCTCTCCTGCAGACACAACATTTGTTGCGGTCTCCTTTCCGTCTCCATCCCAGTTATAAAACTGACATTATTCATTTGTTTACCGATCAGACAAACTCCCCCCCCCCTCTCTCACACACACAACTCCTGCTTCTACTCCCCTTCGCGACTACCGTCCCTCTCTCTCTCACACACACAAAACTCTTGCTTTCGCACCTCGACTCATATTTCTCTCACAGACATTTATCTACTAGCCTCTAGATAGGTTTATACACCCGCACACTCGTGCTTCCACTATCGCATACATGTCTCTCTAGCGCTCCTTGTATATATGTAGATTTTTCTTCCCTTCTTGAGACACGCCCTCTCGATCATGCACACACACACTATCGCCTCATTTTAAGCTGATACCTCTCACACACACACTCTTTGTGTCTTTGTCACACATGCACTCCGTCCTCCTCCTCTCTCCCTCTCTATCACACACACATGGTCTTTTTGCAACAACTAGCAAGATGCCCATGCGTTGCATGGAAAATCAAGATGCATTTGGATGAGTAGTTTATCTTGTGGGAGAAAAGGATGAACAAGGGAAGGCCTTATTTGCAAATGTGGAGAGGGGTGTGGGTATCTTTTTGCAAAATTGCCATAGTTTCCTTCCTATCCACCATAAATCGGACGGCCTATATTGCAGGATGGCAGGCACACCATCATCACCAACTCTATTTTTTATCTCTACTCTTATAAAAAGCATAATTGGTGATGATGGTGTGCCTGCCATCCTGCAATATAGGCCGTCCGATCTATATCAAACGGATAGGAAGGAAACTATGGCAATTTACTCGCACTCCTCTCCACATTTGCAGATAAGGCCTTCCCTTGTTCATCCTTTTCTCCCACAAGTTCTTGATGTCCGTGCAATGCACGGGCATCTTGCTAGTAAGAGTAGAAATTAGACATATACCACTTCTCGAATCTTGAACCAACAACATTCCTCCCTTATCTCATCAAAACCGCCAAAGGAATATATTTTGAGTGAAACATAACATATTTTTTAGTGATATCGTATTTCAAAAATAGACTGTTTTTTCTATCAAATCGGTGAATATGTATGAATCAACTTTGATAATGTGGCAACGCATCGTTCCACAATGTAGTGCCTATAGATTTTTTTAAGAAGTCAAACTTTGCAAACTTTGACCAAGTTTGTAGAGAAAAATATTTATATCTACAATAGCGAAAATATATAATGCAAAACTACATCATATGACGAATCTAGTGATATATGTTTCGCACTCTAGATGTACATATTTTCTCCACAAACTTGGTCAAAGTTTGTGAGGTTTGACTTTTCAAGAAATCTATAGGCACTACATTATGGAATGGAGGGAGTAGTTATTACCACTGTATAATTTTTTGGACACCAGACAAACGGTGGAGTACATATACGAAGAGAAGAGGCGCACACACGCAGTCGGTCTCTCGCTGTCTCGCACACATGAGAGTTACGTAAAGGCGCCGTTAACAAATAAACCCTAAAACCCTAGGTGCACGATTGCTGCATGCACGGGTACCGGCTACGTGGTGGAGCGCACCTTTTTAGGAATAGCCAGCTCGCATGATAATTTGATTAGTAGGAGTTGATGGTTGGGACCACAGGTGAACAACCTGGAGGCGGTGGCTAGCCAGTTGCCACAGATCGGGTAGCCACGTTTAAAATATCATTTTTTAGCAGGGTAAGAGTTCCGATATTCAATGGCGCGTTATAAGTACTAAGTAGTTTTTAGAACGATAGGTATGGAGCAAAAATGGAATTCATAACTACTACCTCCTTGGCATATGGTTGTATGGGTTTATGTTGCGAGATGTTGAACCTGGTAGTTCTAGGGCAAATACTATGGTTTAGATGTTGGTTTTGAGTAATGAAAATCAGAAGGGGGAAACCCTTCTTTGATAAAAAAAAACTACTACCTCCGTTCCAATTTACTAGTCCCCATCGTAGTTTGGGTCAAAGTTTGTCCACGAATTTTACTTGTAAAATGTGAATGGAAAACGAAATTTTGTTATACCCAAACAAAAAAGGACTGGAGGGAGTGATTGCTCTGACACGGACATGACCTCTCATAGCGCATGCATTGAACTCGCGCACCGGCCAAGAGGGCCCCACACGCTGCAGGCCCAGCTGAACACGCGTCCTGGCCGCATGCAACCAGCTTCAGACTGCCCCGCCTGCCTCCATTGAATCCGCGCGTGTTCCGGCAACACGTCCTTCCGCGAGCCTGCCGACATTTTAGAACACAAAAAATGATGAAAATATAATTAATTACGCATGGTCTTTACTTGTTGTGCTCGCATTGGTAGCAGGAACTAGAGGTTTTTCTTTATTTATAACTCTCCTCACTTTTTTTGGCAGATAGAGCGGGAAAGATTGTACGTATGTGGACGAGAGAGTAGGAGACAAACCTAATGAGACAGAGAAAGAGATAGAGAGAGAAATAGAGAGGAAGAAGTTAGGTCTGTGAGAAAGATGGAGACATGTAATATACGTGAGATGCGTGTGCATCGGGATTCTGTACACGTGGAAGGAGAAGAGACAACAAGTTTGATGAGAGAGCAGGAAAAACATGGACGAGAGGGGATGGATCTCGTGGGTTGAGGGATTGATAATTTTGTGTGGGGGAGAGAGGGATTGGTAATTTTGTGCAGGAGCGAGAGCGGGGAGTCAGTTAGCCATCGTCACATCATCCTGCTTCCAAATGGCCCCGCATTCTCTAGTGCAGTGTGGTCACCGTCTTCGATCTCCTCGATGCCCTCTTTGAAGATTGAGGTGTTGTGCATGCTGTGGTGCAGAGAAGCACAAGCGAGAGTGGTCGCCATATAACCTTGGATGGGGATGAATTGTGTGCTCGGGGGAGGGTGTGTGTGTGTGTGTGTGTGTGTGTGTGTGTGTGTGTGTCAGATATTGAGAGAAATCAAACCTATGGAGAGAAATGTGTGTTTATGTGACGGAAAGCTACATGCTAAATAGGGTTTTCACGAAGAGATTGTGCGTGCGAGATAGAGAGCGATGTGCGGGCCTTAAGGTGGGCAGGGACCGGGTGAGGGTGTCAAAATGGGTGTGTTGATGCATGTGCTACATGTGCTCGTGCGAGGGACGGACGAATCGAGAGAGATGGTTGTTGTGTTACGGATGCTCCCCTCTCCCTCTCTCTCTCTCTCACACACACAAGTAAAATAGAAGACGGTTCCCTCATGTATACACAATGTATCGGCATCTGTCTATGTCTCACTCATGCATGTTCATTTGCACATTCACGCCTCTCTATGTCTCTATCACACGCACACGGTCTCCACATTGCCCTTCCGCCACAACACACATATGGACACATACACACGTTCTCTCTCAGTCACACACACAAAATCAGTATTAAAAAAACTAGGGCGCACCTAAAACGTCAAAATCCAAATAAACACGAACTGGAGCTAAATTCAAATATATGGAAATATTGTAGCATCAAGAACTTTTCCAGGAAAAAAAGTTGAGTAATATTCAGGGATTGTTTTCACACACAAAAACAGGTTCGGTGGATGTCCTTCGAGCGTGACACAGTGACGCACCATTCGATCGACCGCGCGGCTGCGGTTCATGCGCTTGCACAGGATTATGTATCATGGTTGTGGTAACTAATATAAGCGTTGCCTCAGTCTAATGTTTACGTGTACTATTATGGTTTTATTTTAAGTTTGACCAACCCTATATAAAACTCATCAATATGCCGCCGTTGCCATTGCGCATGCCGGCGCCCGCCTGCTCCGTCCAACAATTTCTCGCCCATCACCTCTGTGTCGCCGCCATCCCTGTGCCATGAAGCCAAAGGCTCGCCCCCTCACGTCATCTGCAGTCCCTCCTTGCGATGCCGCCGCGCTGCCAAGCACGCGGGGAGCTGGTGGAGCCGCGTCTATGCATGTAGCATACGAAGAGGAGGATGAGCGCGTGCTCCAGCATGCCGGCGAGGAGGAACTAGCGTGTCATTGCCGTCTCCGCCTGCGTGGAGGAGGCGCGCATGGTGGCTGTCGCGGCGGAAGCCGGTCGCGCCCGTGCTAAGCCTGCAAACCGGGTGCGGACGCGGAATCTACCTTCGAGACCTTGAATTCCACGTGGATCCTGCAATCTGAAGGAGCAATTTGGGTCAGTCGACTCTTGTGAGCTGTTGGATGTGTCGGATGTGGGGTTCCGGCAAACCCTTAAGGTTCGAACTCTGGGGTGCGCGCGAAGTCTTTCCCTCCTACCGATCCACGCCCTAGCTCACTAAGATCTCACGGACGAACTCGACGAACTCGCAACACAGAAAGAAACGAGATTTATACTGGTTAGGGCCACCGTTGTGGTGTAATACCCTATTCCAGTGTGTGGTGGTGGATTGCCTATTGGGCTGATGATGAACAGTACAAGGGGAAGAACAGCCTCCTGAGGTTGAGGTGTTCTTGTGGCTAGGGTAGGCTCTCGATCAGATCAGATCAGGCTGAGTTGCCTCAGGCTGGGTTCCCCTACTGTGGTGCCTAGTTCTACTTATATAGGCCCTGGTCCTCTCCCCAAATATTGAGCGGGAAGGGAGCCAACAATGGCGGGCAAATTTGAAAGCTGACAGCTAGTACAAGCTATCCTGATAAAAGTGGTCTTCGCCTGTGAAAGGCTCTGGTGGTGACGCCGTCTTGGGCTCCACGATGACCTCCGTCCTGCCGTCCTTCTGGTCTTGGTCTCGTTGCACCGATATGGCAATCTTTGCCTGTTGCCTCGGTACTCCTCACCTGCGCTTGCCTCCTTAGCACCAAAGAGGAAACAAGGATGCTGCGCGCGCTGGCGCCCGCCTGGCACCGATCGTCATGGCTCACGTCATGAGAGCCTCATGAGGTTTGCCCCGCCTTGATATCTCCGCTCCTCGTGAGACTGCCCGGCTAGGACACTCCTGAGGAGGTCTTGCATCGTCCGCCTCGCGAGGCTTGGCCCCTCGCAAGGGTCTTGAATGCTTTGTTGATGAAGATGGGCCATACGGCCCGCTGACTTAGCCACGCCATGGGCCACAGGCAGGCAAGTCTGGGGACCCCCGTTCCCAGAACGCCGACAGGATGCAACATGGATGGCTAGAAGGTCTTCTTCAACCTCCGAAATTGATGCATTGTTCATCTTCTGAGCCTGCCACATGCCTAACCGCCTACTGCCGTCGCCCCGCCCTCCCCTGAACCGCTTGCCACCACTACAAAACAAATACACTTCCGTGATGATACGTGTTTGTCACAGTAGGTCACGTTTTCTGTCATGCATGTACATCCATGACAAATTTATGACAGAATCAAGATAGTCGTACCTGTGCTGTCGTAGAAGTGTTCCATGACATTACCAAAATTATCATCACGGAAGTGTCCACTTCCATGACGAATAATCACGCGTCACAGAAGTGCTTTCGTCAAGGGTGACCGACACGTGGCATCCACCATGACGGAACACCGTTAAGCTATCGGGTCCGGTTTTGGATCCGATAACCCGTTAACAGCCCCGACCAATGGGTGCTTTCCACGTGTAAAATCATCATTGGCTGGAGGAAACACGTGTCGGCTCACCATTGGGACGGATGTCATCCACTCATTGGACCCAAAGCGCCTATGATACGTCGACACGTGGCACGGCCCAACAGAGGCCCATTCCTGTGAAAAGGCCGGTCCGTTTGACTTGGTCAAAAGGTGGTGGGCCAGCCCACGCAAGCCTGTTAACGGCATGTTCGCATATAGCCCATTTACAACCCGCTAACCCAGGGCCCGTTTACGGCCTATCCGAATTAGGCCCAGTAGCATCATTTGGGCCGTCCAATATAATTCCACCCCGTTTTAACTTCCGGCCCATGTATGGCCCATGACGTCTTTCAGCCCATATGAGGCCCTTATTACTCTCGGCCCATTAATGGCCCGTGGTAAAACTGGCCCATAATGAACAGTGTATCACTTTATACCCATTAACGGCACGTGGTGAAACTGGGCCGTAATGAACAGTGAATCACTTTATACCCATTAACGGCCCATTATTCCGTTGGGCCGTTTCCAGCTCAGGTTGTCTTTCGGCCTTCTCGGGGCCCATCTATTCTTGGGCTCATTTCCACATTCGTTTACTTACGGCCCGTTACTGTCACTTTCTACTTGTGAGCCAAATTCAGCCCGTGGTTATAGTCGGCCCGTTTGTGGCCCGATAATACGTTGGGCCGTTTTCATGTAAAAAAACTCATTGGGATGTTTTCATAGAGTCATCAAATACGGCCTATTAACGGCCTGTTATTGTCCATGAATAGTATGGCCCATAATTGGTGAAATGATGATACGCCCCGTAGAAGGCCCATGGATCCTACGGCCCGTAAAAGGCCCATGAATTGTACGGCTCGTAGAAGGCCCATGGATCCTACGGCCCGTATAGAAGGCCAATGGATCCTACGGCCCGTAGAAGGCCCATGGATCATACGGCCCGCAGGAGGCCCAGGGATACAACAGTCCGTGTGTTGCCATGGTTATTCTGGCCTAGTTTCCAAAGATAGGTTATTGTGGCCACTAGAAAAACATAGAAAAGGAACTGTAGTGACTACAAGCAAACAACTAAAAAAGACAATAAGGAAATAAATAAGCAAGCAATTAATGCTAGCCTATTACCGCTATTACACATATTACATCCACTGGGCATCAAAGTTCGCCACCAGTGCAAATATAGGGAACAAAGAAGCATATTACATACACGGCCGTCAAAATTGGCCACCGGTGCAAATAAATGCGGCTGACAAAACAAAACATAAGCTGAAACAACGGAAGAGCTCAAGAAGCGTGGTATCCACCATGTTGGCAATAAGCTTAGCAAGCGTATTAGCTTTGTCCTGTTTGGCGCTAAAATCCTCCAACGCTTGTTGTTGCACGGAAGGTATGCATCCGAATGCTCCGGGGACTTCCGCATGATCCTTCCGCTTCTTGTCGCAGACAAATTGATCGATGTCTTTCACTTGTAGTTGAGACTCAAGAACCCGAACTGATTCAGACAGTGAGTTTGAATAGCTTGTGCAAGCGGTAGTGGCCAGTAACTCCAACACTAAACCAAGACAGGACTTTGGGGTTGTCTCACTGTCTTCGAGATAGTCTTCCTTAGCTGTTTTATCAGCTTTGTTGGATACCAACAAGGATGTGTCACTATCCTGAACCTTATCTGCATTACTTCCTTTACCATTGCTTAATAAGGCACTCTTCCCCAATATTTTGTCAGCATTCTAAAATAAGAAACAAGCAGACACATAACAGTTTAGCATGTACTAGTATATGAAACTCATTTCGGTGAACCAGTTCATTAGTAAGGTGGACAGGATTAAACTACCAAGTCTTCTATTGTCAAGTACTAGTACATAATAAAAACATCAAACAAACATATATCTATGTCCTATGGTCACTGCATTGTCTTGCCAAATAAAAATAGAGACACGGTTCAAATCATATCAGTTCAAGACAAAGCAGCAGTGAAAGAATACAAAGCGTGGGAAACTACACGGCACAACAAGATTTCAGATGGGTACCACGGGTCTACATGTACAACAAAACTATTTGCTTTGTTGTGATGCTAGTAATGTGCATGATATGAGAAGTCAATTGTATACACAATTGAAATTGAAATCAACAGAGCTATTGATAAGAGCAAGCATGTTAAAGAAACATGCGTGAACATACCTGCTGCGCCATTGGAGTTTCGATTGGATCCTTCAATTTAAAAATAAGTTTGTATGAGTAAATACAGTGATACAAGAGCAACGCAGTATGCACGATAGCAATCGTAGTTAAAAAAGGCGCACCTAAGCGAGGGCTTAAGCGCGCCTAGGCTCCAGGCGTTGGCGAAATGCATTGCGCATAACTACGCTTAATCTGTGCATAACTGCGCATAAGCATGCGCTTTGGTCAGTAAAGCGCAAGGAGGTGGCAAAATGCACAATTAACGCCTAGTGCTTTTTGGAACTATGATAGCAATGGAATCTTAAATTAGAACAGTTGTTCTTCAGGTTTAGGCACTTGTTCTACATGAACAGAGTACAGTAAGACGCAAGAATATAGTACTTAAAAATAGGAAATGAGCTCATAGACCATACCACATTCTTGGTTCGGGAACAGTACAGAACAAGGCGTTCCCAGTCATCGTCTAGTAGCTGTGTCTCAGGAGAATGTAAGGGAATTTTATGAGTTTCTTTGCCGGTTAAGTATGTTTTCTTCAGGTAATTCTGATACTGCCACCAAGCATTCTTGAAGATAGCAGAGGTATTAGCACAGGTTACCTCATCCTGAGTTTCCAAATCGGTCCTTCTCTATAGAGAAAAATGGGAAAATTTGTTGTATTATAACCATCGTGGAGGTAGGATGTATGGAACAAAGCAAAGTAATTGCCATGAATAACATTGCTTACACATAACTCCTGGACAAACACCTGCAACTGACATTTTCCTTCATCTTTAGTATAATATTTCCAAGATGGGAAGATATGCACATACGATTTAACAACATCAAATATGATAGATGCTAAACTACGACTAGATGGTTGTGCTTCCTCCACAGGAATAGGTGTACTAACTGGTGGAGTTGGGGTTCGCCGTGGTAGTACTGGCCCTTTGGGCACTGGAGCTGCCTTACTAACTGCTCTTGTTTGGGAGCTCTGTGGTGGAGATAGTGTTGTGTCAACAGGAACTGGGTTACTATCTGCTGGGGTTGGTGTTAGATTGGGTGAAGCTGGTTCTCTGTCCGTCGCGGTAGGGGTACAATCTGCGAGAGTTTGGGTTATGTGTGGTAGGGCTGGTTCTCGTGCATGTACAACCGGGGTGCTATCTACAACAGGAACTGGGTTTTATTTGAAGATCGTGTTTTTAGTCTGCTAGATGCTGGCATCACCCGCTCCAATTCAAATGGCTGATAAACAGGAAACATAGTTGAATGTACAGACATTGTATGAGCGACAGATGCAATAGATAGTGTGGAAAAAAGAGGGCATGAAATAGTTGGCATGTATATTGTTTAACTAAAACGGATAGCATAGCATAACATAATTCAAAGATATGATGAATAACTAAACATGATCGCATGACATAATTCCCCTACATGTTACCTAAGTAATCAGGATCGCATCATTTAATTCACATATGTGATTTATATGCTAAACAGAGGGCATTAGATATGATGTCTGAACTAAGAACATGGTATTGAATATTCTGTATATGATGTCTAAACTATGCAATGCAAGACACCATGTGCATGATATGAGCAGTATAACCATGCCAAGTTAGAGCATACACCTCGGCGGGGGAATAGGACTGGTCATCTGTGTCTATATCCATCTCTGAGGAGCTATCGAGACCCAACAAGAGATCTTCTTCGACAGGTAGCACTATCTGCTCTGAAGGCTTTGTTTTCACTCCGGATTTTTCAATCTCCCACTCAAATGGCTTATTCACAGGAAGAGTAGTTTAATGTAAAAACATTGTCGACAAATGGAAATATAGTGAAGAAAAGGATGGGCAAGATATCATTCAAATATATGATGCCTGGTTAAACAGGATGGCATTGCACATTTCACGTATATTATGGCTGGCTAAAAGACATGAGACTGCATAATTCCCATATATGATATAGAAACTAAACAGGTGGCATTATAGAACATGTCTAAACTAAGCTAATGACATATATGATGTCAAAAGTAGGCACTCCAAGGCAACATATGCATGATATGACTAACATAGTCATGCCAAGGTAGAGCAAACACCTTGGGGGTAAATAGGAGTGGTCAGCGGCGTCTGAGTCCGCCTCAGAATAGATATCTTCCTCTAGATTACAATCTGGAGAGGGGTGGGGAGGGTTTGCCATTGAACCCACCATGGAGCGATGTCTGCATGACATTGTATTACCACGCAAAACTCCTCTATTTTTATCTACATGTTCAGCATGACTGTGTACAATATCTGACATACATACAAAAAAAATATGGTGAGATTATGTAAGGAGAGCATGCAGAAATTTAGAGTGATGGTAACAACCAGTGCATGGATCCAAAAATAATGATTTAGCAGGCTGATGATTGCTTTAATTTAATAAAAAAGATAGATGATGATTGCTTTACTATTTGTTTCCCACCCAAGATGAACAACATAGGCATACCCTAGGAGAACTAGATATTAGACAGAGATACTATTCATTGCTTCCTCGATATGTGCCCCACAACTAATTTAGAACTCAAGTTTGAACATTAATTTGGACCTGACTTGGAGTCCAAGAGGTGAACAGGACGATAAAGTAGCAGGTAATTTTAAGCAATGCATAACATAAGCAGAATCAAAAGAGTGCGACCTCTCTTGTGGACCCGTGTACTCCTCAGGTTCATCTGCTGAGTCGATGATGGTGATGTCGTTGCGGTGGGTGCCGGCGGCAGGGAAGGAGATCTGAGGCGGCGAAAGATGGTCAGGAGTCGTGATGTCTGGTTTGGTGGATGTTTCTGTCGATGGAGCACCTCAGGTGAGGTGGACGACATCACGGAAGGAGCAGGACAAACCACACAAAGTTCCCTTCGACACCTACCTGTAACTGAAGTAATTCTGTAAGGGCTCATTTGGCTTGCAAGATTCTAAAAACGCAGGGATAGGAAAAACACCGGAATAGGATAGGAATGCATATGGTAAACAGAGCATTTGTAAACACAGGATTTACATCAACTTGGGTGTTTGGTTTACGAGGAATTGGAAGAGCAGAGGAATGCAAAGAAACATGGCCAAAATAAAGTGAAACCATATGAAAGCGTGTACAGTTAGAATGTTATTCTGCCACTAATGCACTTGGTCTTGTTTTCATGCATATGATTTTGAAAAGTAGGTCCAGGTGGATGTTTTGCTTCATTCCTTTCAACAAAATGCATGAATAATTGAATAGTAGAGTGCCATTGGAAAATTCCCTATTGCTATGTTTTACGTCGAACCAAAATAGCCCTAATGGATCGACATGAATGTATAATAGTAAGTGATGCAACAAGTGTACAACCTCTTTGCCGTAGCCGTGTCGACCTCAGCATCATTGGGTTGGTCGTTGAAGCAGTTGAGGCAGAGGTGGCTGTCGGAGGTGTGGAGGAAGATCTGAGAAATCTGAGGCGGCGCCCGTGGCACTCGCTCTGTTGTGATGGATCGTTCTGTCGTTGGAGCAGCCCCGGTGAGCCGTAAGACGTCAAGGCTGAAGCAGCATAAGACATACATCGTCAATCTCAAGTGGGATTCTAATAGCATCTCCAACAGATGATGTAAAATAGATGTAAAATTTACATCACCAAAAACCACCTGACTACAACAGATGAGCTAAAAACTGTTGACTCTGAACTTAACTGTCGAAACTGAAATTTACTGTGGAATCTGAATGTTACTTTCGAAACTGAATGCAATGGTAGCAGAGAGGCACTTGACATGTAGTTTAGGGAGGGCCTGCAGTTCATCTTCAAGCTGCACCCCCCCCCCCCTGAGCCTCCAGCCACCACCGGCCGAACCGCCTGCCCCAGCGCCGCCCGCCGCCCAAACAACTCCCCACCGCCGGTCCCGCCGCCCTGCCAGCCCTATAAGCCCCGCCCCACCACGAACCCTCGGATAGATAGTGGGGTACCTCTCTGCGAGCCCCGTCCCGCTGCGGGTGGTTCTTCCTTAACTCCGTGAGCCCCTACCCCTGAAAATCGATCGACCCAAAAGTCGATTCAGTCGATCAAGTGTAGCTAAATCGAGCAGAGCAGCAGCAGACGAGCGACGGGAGAGAAAGCAGAAGCAGCAAGCAAGCGAAGCGGCGAGCCGAGGAGCAGCAGCAGCAGATCCGGCTGGTATGGCCGCCGCCGCCGAAGGGGCCTCGCACTGGGGGAGAGCCGCCGTGGAGATGTCGCCCGCAGCGCCGGCTTCAAGGTAGCCGCTCCACGGGGGTGCGGGATGGAGCATCTTCGGCGCCGGGAGGTCGAGCTAAGGAGAAGGTGCGATCCGATGAGTGTACAACCTCTTTGGTGGTGCCGAGTAGGCCTCGGCTTCGTCCGAGGAGTCGGTGAGGATGTTGCGGTTCCGGTGGAGCAGGTTACGGTGTTGCTATGGGGATGGAGCAGCCGCGATAGACGAGGCGATCGTCGGAGCAGCTCCTTGGAGGTGGAGGATGGGGCGGCTGAATCGGCGGGACGACGAGATGGACGACGGATCCTCATCCGGGGAGGTAGACGAGGGACGTCGAGCTGTTGCGGTGGACGACGTCGTTGGGGAAGTGGCTCCGGATTGGCAGCGGTGAGGTGGCGGACGGAGGAGGGTGGGGTGTCGCGGCTGGAGCGGAGAGGTTATGGCGTCCTGGGATTTCCAATGGCAAAAAGGAGGCAATGGGAGGGGGTGAACCATGACTTAGGGACGCTTTGTCCAAAATGTAGGGTGTGTTACAAAAGTACCCCCCCCCCCCACCGATTTGAACTAGCGGCCCTTTTGGCTCAGGGTTAGAAGGGGGATTTCGCTTGTCGGGATTTGGCAGCTGGAGGGAGTTTTCGCGCGCGTTGTAATTTCGAGATAGCAAGGCGCGGGTTGTGAAGGCGCCAGTTTTGGGAGCACGATATCTGAATTTTCGGGATATAACAAAGCGCGGGTTGAATTTTAGGGACAAGCCTAACGTGTAATATTGTACTTGTACATACCAAATCAATTCGCACTCCCCTCAACCAAAAGAAAACGGAAAAAAATAAAACTATTCACACCACACAAAGAGAGAGTCTTGCCCCGTTTTACTATAAAAATGCTATTTAAAGCTACTCATACCAACAATTTAGTGCAATTAAATGCTATTCGGTAGTATGAATACATGTTATGTCCAATTAAGTTTTTTCGCTTGCTGTATAATGCATCTAACCTACTCATACCAACATTCTAGTGCATTCCAAATGTCTATACTACCGCTGCAATTCGAACTGAATTTGAATTCATTTCTCTATTTCAATAACAATCTACAATCATGATTATTGCCAACTTCAACCATCATTCGTGTATTACCTTAATAACACACCACATGATTACTATAGAGATAGATATGAACTATGTGTACTACATGAACTCAAATTCTCTTTTTTGAATACACTTGATGTTGATTCCAAATAATAGTACATTTTATGTACTAACTATATATTCATTATCTAAACCAGGTTCCATACGTGTACACCGTGTTTATCACACATAGTATAGTGCCCCGCCCCCTACATTATGACAAGTATTAAGACCTGAGCTGCAAAAGCCACACATTAGCCCAAATTATGATCAATGTTCTATATGTTATACGTAGTACTAGCAAGATGCCCATGCGTTCCATAGAACATCAACATGATCAAGGGGAGGCCTAATTTGCAAATATGGAGAGGGGTGTGGGTATCTTTTTTCAAAATTGCCAGAGTTTCCTTCCTATCCGTCAGATATAAATCGGACGGCCTATATTGCAGGATGGCACCATCATCAACAAAACTCCTTTTTTTATAAGAGTAGAGATAAAATATATAATATGTAGTATAACATGTTCATAACCACACCTTATTGCAGGATTCACACATGCGTCGGTTTAAAACACTATGATAAATTCTTCAAATATCCGTATTCACTTCTTATAATGAAGTATGATCTCTATTCGTCTTTTACACCCACACAATCCTCTTATCTTTGTAGCTAGCTAGCGCTAACTTTCTCTCGTCCATACAGATGCCCACATCCGTCTCACCCTCCCTCAGCATTCTCTAGCTCCATCGCGCAAATTCGTCTTTTCACTTTACGTCGTTCACTCACTGTGTGTGTAGGCCCCCCAGCTCCTTCTTTACGGCACACATCGATTGATATGCCTCTCTAGCCAGGTGTGCCTAGCACAAACACAAGCTTCCCCTCTTCTCTTATCACCATCCATGCCTCACTCCCACCATTCTTTTCATTGATCTCGTACTCGCACACTCCTTCCCCCTCGATATAGTATGACTCTCGCACCACCTCGTAGATGCATCCCTCTCTCTCTATCCTTCTCCCCGTGCCTCATTTGCTTCTAACACACACATGCATGTATACCGATCGATCTCCCAACATATACCTAGGTCGACTTTAACTATTCCTCCCCCATCGATTGATGTACCTCACAAGTTATGTCTCTCCTATCTCTGACAAAGGACGATTGATCTTCCTATGTAGTTATGTCTGCTTACCACAGCCATATCGTCCCCCCTCATCATTCCTGCATACCTCCTGATCCGTCTCTCACACGGACGTGCACAGACAGGCAGCCATCCCCTCTCTTATTGATATTGCAGGCGTGCCCTCCGGTTGTCTAGCAAGCCTATCCCACCATTTGTTAGAAGCAACTCCACTACCACACCCTCCAACACTCTAGCTCTGTCTCTCTCCCAACCTTATTCCTCTCCTATACATATGCATGGATGCCGATCGATCTCCCTTAATACATGAGGTAGATCGATCTCCCTTAACACACGAGGTAGGCCTCTCTCCTCCTCCACACATATACCAGCCATTGTACCTCTATAGTTAATTAGGCCTCCCCCCCCACCACACACCGATAGTCGAGCGCTGTAGGTAGGTATCCATGCCACAGAGACAAACTACACCTGTCCCCTATCTCGTTCTAGTAGGCCAGCCACTCTATATCTTTGACGTGGGTACACACAAATTTGATGGCACTCTTTATCGACCGTGCACGCACACACACACACATCGTCCCTCTCTTCGATTCTATGGAAACCTCAAGTCGATGATACCTCCACTCTCTTCTCGTGGATCGCCCCCTCTATATATATATGATATATCCAAGACTCTATTTCACACACATTGTATATGTTACATTTTTTGATTGACCCCCCCCAATCTCACAAACCCACACACTATATCTCTCTACGTTTGTATCTCTCTCACACAACCCCATGTAGGTGGTGTACATATACAAGAAGAGAATAGGTGCACCGTGCACGTACTCATGCTTCGTGCCCAGCCACACCCGCGCGGGTACATGATGGAGCTCATTTCTGTACGAAATAGCAGCCCGCGTGCTAATTTGAACGCGTGTAGCGGTTGTTTACCTACGGAGGTTGTGTACCACGTGTGCATGAAACAAAGTTCGACTTGATGCATTGGCGCGTTATTTTTAAATAAAGTTATATCGCTCAATGGCACGTACACAGAATATAAAATGATTTTTATGGAGAAAAAGGTAGTCCGCTCCACTATATACAATGGAGCCTCCCTCCCTGGTTTGTCTCTCTTCAGAGTATCTCATACAAGGCTGCGGTGGCCTCTCTCTCTCTCTCTCACACACACACTGTTGGTCACTGATCCGGCTGCATCCCGTCCGCCGGCGGAAAGGGAGGACGTGCATCGTTTCTCCGTTCGACGGCGCCGTGGCAGCACGTCCCGATCTGCGGTACACGATGTTCTCTCTGACCAAGCTCCGGCGCGGTAGGGCCTATGCCACCTGCTCGCTGCCGCGGTATGGGGAGATTCCGTCCGCTGCCGCTCACCTAGTTACATCCCGGTGACCTCCAGGTATCCTCTCCAGCCTTGCTCCACTGCCCGTCTTCCCACGTCGCTGCATGTGGATCTTCCATAGTTCTTTGCACAAAACGTAGCTCGTCTGGCGTACTTTCCATATTGCAATCTCGTCCTCACACCGTTTTAGACAAACACAACCGTGTTGTTATCTCCCCTTAGGACAAGGAATATGCTTATTTTTTGTCGTCGTAACTATCATCAATAATATTTGTCTTTTTACAAATTTCAAATGGGCATATTTTAGAGTGTAGATTCACTCATTTTTCTTCGTATGTGTACTCCCTCTGTTCCTAAATATTTGTATTTCTAAAGATTTCACCAAGTGACTACATACGGAGCAAAATGAGTGAATCTACACTCTAAAATATGTCTATATACATCCGTATGTAGTAGTCCATTTGAATCTCTTAAAAGACAAATATTGGAGTAGTCACTCGTTGAAATCTCTAGAAAGACAAATACTCCAGAGTATATTTAAGAATCGAGGGGGTAGTGCACAGCCGGATGGGAGACTCAGACCGGTCGTTGCACTGCATTAATAGTGAGTAATGAGCAGTCAAATCATAAGCCCCACGTTTCCCACTGTAAGTTGCTCGGAAGAAGCAACCATCAATACGCTCTTCTTTCAATCCGCTCATACTACTCGATCCGTCACAGTTTATAGAGCGCACTCCAGAAAAAGAGAAAAAAAATCTCTGGGACCAAGGCGACTAGCGATCGGCCTAAAAATAGCATTGGTAGTTATACCACGGCATCTATTACTAGAGGAAATAATACGTATACACATGCATGTAGTGCTTCCACCCCGGGTACACACATGCATGCACTTACTCCACTCCGTAGTACTACATCGAGAGAAAATTGCAGTTACCACGCCCTAATTAATTGAGCATTAAACCAAACGCGTCTAAAGTCTCTCTGGTGGTGGAAATGTATTGAGAGAAATGCATTATAATGAAGCGCATACCAGAACTGTGGACGGAGGGAGGAGTAGTATGAAGGTGCAAAACCAAGTACGCGTATGGCCAGTCGGTCAACGCACCTCCTCTTGGCATATCACTGACATGTGGGACCGGAGTGTGAGCAAACCGATCTCAATTGACGGCAAAATGGCCAACCCGCCATTCCTTGATAGAGATGAGGAGCAAGAACACACAGACAGGCTCGCAGGGAGGCCAAGATATATTCGAGCATGGCTGATCGATATCATCATTACATGTTGGGCTGCCGTTTTCCGCCCTTTTCCAGAATAAATGTGTACTTTATCAGAGATTAAGAAAAATAAGAGTACGGAGGCTCCACCATGCGGTTCTAGTAGTAGTACTACTCGTACTACTAAACCTTGCGCTTGGCTCTTCGCCTCTTCGTGAAGTCGAACAATGATGGTACTCCGCATGTTCGGTACTACAGTGTATGCCTCTAGCAATCTGACACCGAATGAACTGATGCATGTCCACCGCCTGGGCGAGGGTATGTTGCATTAGTCAAAAGGTGTAAGCGAGCTTCACCTTGTCCTGCAAGCTTCTCCTCGTTCTCATGAGTTGACGGACACACCAACAAGTAGTGCTAGTCCATACTCCCTCCTTTCCGGTTAATATGGCTTAATATTTTTTGCGGGTAAATGAGAGAGCTTTATTCATATATAAGCATTCTTAGGACGATCGGCCAAGACACTGGTCACTAGGAAGCGAGGTACCCCGCAAAAAATAAGTAGGAAGCGAGGTGTTTCATCAAGCCAGCTCTCGGCCACATTCAAAGTGCAGCAAGCACGGTTCGCACAAAGATGCGCCGCAAGGTTTGCTGGCCTGTTTACATGCTGAATAACAAAAAAAAGAGGAAATATTACCGAGCGCTCCTATTTGTAACAGGATATGAGCCAGAATTAAGCGAGAATTGTGGCGAGTGTTCCATGCAATCAACTTCCATTATCACATGCGAGAACCCTCAAAGAGAACCAAATGTGTTGAAGATTGCTTTATCACATTTTAAAAATATAATAAGAGTGCAGACGCTCCTCCATCCGGTTCCGAGTACTAGTATAGTAGTACATACCTCTATAGACTATAGTAGTCGTACTAGTACTAGTAAACTTTGCGCTTGGCTGTTCGCCTCTTCGGGAAGTGCAACAATAATAGTACTAGTATAGTGTATGCTTCTGGCAATATGACACCGAATTAATTGTTGCACGTCTACCGCCTGAGCGAAGGACAACTTGCATTAGTCAAAAGTTTCTCCTTGTCATGCGAGCCACCGCGCGCAAGCTTCTGCCGTCCTGCAAGCTTCTCCTCGTACGGCAAGTTGACGGGACACAGCAAAGTAATGCTAGTCCATACTGCCTCCTCTCCGGTTAATATGGCTTAATTTCAAATAAGATAAATACACTGTCTGTCACTGTATATTTGTAAAAATACGGTCAGTGGACTGCATAATATGCTCATTGCGCTCAATATATATATTTTATGGTGTTTATACGGTCACTAGCTCACCCTGGCTGAGTATGTGTGTGCATGCACGTGTAAGTTGAGAACTTGAGCATGACCGTGTGTGTTCCGTCGTGTGCTCGGACATGCATGCATTAGGGCGTGCGCGCGTTTTTACGTCCATGTGTATGTGTGACTGTTGCATACACGTAGGGGGAGTACGTGTAGGGGGCACTAAAGGAGCAGTCAAATCACACAGTAAGTTAGTCGGAAGAAGCAACCATCATTTCACTCTTCAATGACACGTATGCAATATGAAATGGTTGATATGGCGAGAAAAAGAAAACCACTATATATTACACTAGCAGGAGCCTAAGCTACAAGTCTGCTTGCTTGGGTTGCTCTCTTCACAAGCATAGAATGATGGTGGCCACACCGCTGGTCACATATCCGGCATGATCCCGCAGCTGGGGGAAGGGAACAATGTTCTGTGTAGACGCGGTCGACATCGGCGAGGGAGAAAATCCACAGTCGGTGCATCCCAATCAGGGGTCACCGCGGTATGGGCCGATGCCGCGTCCCAACCGCCCTTCTAGCTACAGCCCGACGTCCGTTTCGAAAATATTAGTGCATGTCAACAAAAATTATACTACTATCGCTGTTCCATTTCGAAAAAAAGCATATAAGCTGTTACTTCTTACCCAAAGGATCTTTATATCCAACAGACACAAAATATCCATTCGACTGTTCGAACTTACTTTCACTGCTGATCTGATGTCGAGGTAATTGCTGCATCGCCACCAAAACCCACCATCCCTTAAGCTAAAGTAGACCGAGCTAACCCCTATATTAGCATATTACTAAGATAAACAGAAGGCACTTTAGAATCATTTAGGACGTGAGCTTGTCAATCTGAATGTGGAGGGACACCAGCTTAGCCCCGGCCAGCAGCTTGGGCAGAATTGTGAAGAAGGTCAGCTCCTGCACGGCAACGTCGTCGGGATCCCTGCTGCTTGTCACCTCCATTTCCACCTTGACGGCATCGGTCCTGCCTTTGGGCTCCCCCAGCGGGCCGTTCGCCCACAGCTTGGCCACGTAGTGCGGCAGTGGGGATGCCCCCGCTCTAATGAAGACGACCGACACGGCGATAGGCGCGCCGATGTCGAGCACGCCGCCGACCAAGAAAAACGCGCGGCCGTCCTCCTCCACGAATAGCAAGAGTCGTGGCTCCGACAGTGGCACTTGCAGCTGGAGCGCCTTGCCGTACTGGATCATGTTCACGAGCATGGGATGCACGGTGCTGATGTGGTGGGAGAGCACCGGCGGCGGGCCTTCGTAGCCGCAGACGGGCACGGGGCATTTGCAGGCATGAGCGGACACACGCTCTAGTGATCAGCGAGCTTGTGGTAAGTGACGTAGAGCCCACAGCCTTCGTGCGGGCACTCCACCCTCACCGAGGAGAGGACCGTCCACCGCCGTGTTCCGCACGTCGAAGACACCGCCGCGCTCGCACTTCTGGCACTATCGCTGGTTCCCGGGGCGCTCAACGCGGCAGTCCGCGCAAGCCAGGTGCCCTCCCTTGCACTACACAAATCACTCGAACAACACATCAATCAAGAAACCTGCACCTTGCTCGACCAGCCAAACGGACGAGGTGTATTCGAACCACATACACTGGAGGATTCAAGGGGCGGAGGCACAAGGGGCAGTGGAGCAAGGTGAGGTCCATCGAGACCATAGAGAGCTCCATTGTCGGGTCATGTTCCGTCTGCATGATCTCGCCCTCCTCGTGCACAATCATCCCTCGCTTTATTAGGGCCGGGGCATTACAAAGCTTTACCATCACATATTTATACTACTTCAGGGTGCATTAAATCAACACATGCAAGTATCAAAAGGAGAGTCACGACATGCATGCATGCGTTGTAATTAATGCATCGGTAAACGCAAATTATTGAAATATATCGAGTGCAGTGCTTTGATGTGTCGCGTCAACTCGTACAAGACAGAGAAGTTTGATTACTACAGCGCCCTCTCGCCTTAAACACGCCTGCCTTTGGCTGCATGACAGGTGGGCCACCGACCTATTGGTCCTACCTGTCATTGACGCAAAGGTAGGAGCAGTAAGTCAATGAAGCTGCGTCCCTCCCTCGCCCATGAGCGTGGTGGCTGGCAGGACTAGGAGAAGCTTTCGTTCGCTACACGCTCTCCCTCCCGTACGTGGTGGACATGCAGTAGTTCAATCGGTGTCAGATGGCCAGAAGCATACTGTAGTACTCATCCACTGCAGTAGTACCCCATCATTTTATTCGACTTCCTGAAGAGGCGAAGAGCCTAGCGCAGCCCGGACGCTCGTGTGGCAGTTTCATGTGTAGAGTAGTCTAGGATAGCATGTACCATGCCTGTAAGCTTAAAATCGTTGGGGTCGGCTCCATGCTATATTATTTGAGTAAAATAATCTTCTGGCCCTACCTGTCATCCTGGTGATTCTAGTTTGCACGCTCATCTGGTCAAGACAGGAATATATTTTAGTTTGTGGCGGGGTAAATGTTAGAGGTTGCAGCAAATGGAGTATTGTACACTACGGGTCTTTCAGCCAAGTTTAGAGGCGACCATGTGGGGCCAGTGCTATGATGTGTCACATCATCTTGTACAACGAGGAGTACACGCCTTCTCCCTCACCCATGCGCGCGGTGGCTCGCAGACGAGGACATGCTTTTGCTTATAGTACTACAACAAGCTATTCCTCCCGCTCGTGGTGGACGGACATGCAGCAGTGGATTCGATACTATAGAAGCAGTAGTAGCATCATTGTTCGTCTTCTCGAAGAGGCGAAGAGCCAAGTGCAACCCGAACGTGGCAGTTGTGAACCTTGGAGAACGCATATAGCCAGGCTCTTGCATGATACAAAATTGCTATGTGAGCCCACTATTGTAGTATTCCCTCCATACGGAAATAGTTGTCATCAAAATGAATAAAAGG
Source organism: Aegilops longissima (assembly GCA_021605205.1). Classification (NCBI taxonomy): domain Eukaryota; kingdom Viridiplantae; phylum Streptophyta; class Magnoliopsida; order Poales; family Poaceae; genus Aegilops; species Aegilops longissima. The sequence continues at coordinate 521,178,953 of CM038679.1, forward strand.
GGATGTATCTAGATGTATATTAGTTCTAGATACATCTTTTTTATCCATTTTGATGACAAGTATTTTCGGACGGAGGGAGTACTTGCTAATATAGCCCTGTAAACCCGAAAGGAGAATTTGCATTTCTAGAGATTTCAACAAGTGACTAGACTACACCGAGACGGAGTATATATGGAGCAAAATGAGTGAATCTACACCATAAATAAATACGTAGTTCTCTCGTTTTTCTCTCGGCCTTGGTCGTGGTGCACAATATTGAGTATACTAGTACTATCATCTTGAAATTTACGAAGTCACCATAGGCACCTCGTCATCGACGGGAACGTCTCCTGACACACGATATACGCGAGCGGCAGTCGCCTCCATAGGTGCTTGAATGCCAAGGAGGGACAGGGTAGCGGTTCTCGAGACGTTGAACGGTCAATGATGCATCATCAAATTACTCTACATGCAGAGGAATTAATTGGAGAAGCAGAATACAGCCAGCACAATGTGAATGCAACAGAGTGTGGATTCTCATATAAAGGCGCCCCACCACTCCAATCCATCTACTCCTTAGTCTCTGCGCAACACTCTCACTCCAATCCAAGACCAAGTGACCAGAAGCCAGAAGCACCTATGGAGGCGATGGATGCGAGCAGAAGTCGGCTGTGCCAAATCATCCAAGGCGCCGGCCTGCGGCCCCGCACCTCACAGCGTTTCCAGACGGTGCTGGCGACCACCGGTGTCGTAGACCTCGCCGATGCCGGCTTCTCCTCTCGCATGGATAACATGATGGTCAACTCCATCCGCAAGTTCACCGCCGTCGCGCGCGGACGACCTTGCCGTACTGCTCGAGCCCGCTCGCCCAGGCTCCTCATTGCATGCCACCCTCATCGGCCTCCATGGTGACGAACTCTTTCAAGCCCTGGTGGCCCTGCAGTTGCCGGAGGTCGCGATGAAGAATGTGCACCTTGAGGTCGCGCTCGTCGTGCAGCGCCTCGCCATGCAAGAAGCCGTCGACCTGCACATCCACGTCTAGGAGGAAATCGTCTACATAGGCCACTATAAGGCTAGCGAGGACAGAAAGACGTTGGTCTTCTTCCAGCGGCTGGAATCTTTGGACGCCATTGTTCAGAATCATGTCGACCTGGCCACGAAAGCCGCTGCTACTTAGCGGCCGTTCGGTGGGCCGGCGCCCTGAGTCGAGGAGGTGGACGTCATCGATGGATGCATCTCTTCTTCTTGCCTCCTGTAACCAGCACTGCCTCGCCTCGTGGCCTTAATGTTTTATTAGTATAGGAGTATATGGCATTTTTATTCCAGTAGTAATGTTTTCGCTGTGAGGTGGGGCCGCTGTTGAGCAAACCGACCATCGGCAAATCCCCACCCAGCCCACCGGGCGTCGGCTGATTTTAGAATTAGAAGAGAGAAACGGGGGAGAAGAGCTAGCTGTAGCACAGACGTTGTTTTCAGATGGGACTCATGTTGATAGAATAGGAGTACTGAGCACTCGTACCTCTTTTTTTAGGGAAAAAGCAGTCGTATGTCTAGTGTACTACCACTAGTTGGGTGCGTGCAACCTATACCTGTCATCACTTTAGGTCTCCTTTTCGAACCGCAGCTACGCTTCACCGTACATATTTCTTCACGCATTTATCCTCTTATATGTACTCCTAGGCTATTTCCACGTGCTCCCTTTCGCCGACATGTGGGACTTAGAGCATCTGGGTCGTAGTGCATGCACGACTCTGAGCATATGCCGGGGTACTTTACATTTCGACCTCACGAATTACATGCAAACCCCCCGCAGAAGAATAAATAAATAAATGAATTAGTACATGAAACCGGATTATTTTCATAGAAACCGGAGCACGTTCATTAAATTTTGTACATAACACGTTTATAAAAAACTACCGGACCTAAACAAGTCTAAGGGCCTCTTTGATTCGCAGGATACTGAAAACACAGAAATGGAGAAAGCATGAAGGCGATGAACCGAGACGAGGATGTAGCGACCCGACCCGAATTGATCAAGTCTCTGTGCTTAAGTGTCATCCCTGGATCGGTATGCTGACACACACAGTACTCGAGGATTTATAACAAAGGTAAATCACATGTATAAATAACGTAAGTACTATTACCTCAATCCAAATAGCGGAAGAAACAAGGTTGTGGATTCCCATCAACACCAACGACAAAGTTGAGTGTAGAAATCGTAACCCTAACGTATCACTTACTGGTCGTATGAAAAGTCTGCAACATGAAAAGTTGCAGCCTGAAAACGGGTCAGCACATGGAATATGCTGGCAATGTAACACATAGAGAGTAATGAAAGAATAAGCCTATACTATATGCATATATGGCTGGTGGAAAGCTCTATGGTTATACTGTTTTTGCGAAAAGCCAATTTTTCCCTACTGCAAAGGAATAAATTTATTTAACTATCATGGTGGTTGTTGAACATTGAGAATGGTTGACAGCATCCTCAATCCCAACTAAAAGTACTCATTAAACCCAAACAAATAGTATTAAGTAACGTGATGAGATCAACAGGATAATCCAAAAACTAGATACTCAAGATTGTCCATAACCGGGGACATGGCTAACCATGATTAGTTTATACACTCTGCAGAGGTTTGCGCACTTTTCCCCACAAGACTCGATCTCCTCCGTTGGATTTCTCGCACTACATGGTGTTCGAGAAACGGATGACTGAGACATAGTCTTTCGGAAGCGCTAGCACCTTACATGTGGGTAGACCGTACCAACCTACAACCCCTACATCTGCTAGTCTACCCGTAAGAGTTCGCACAACTTAATCAACTATGCCAGAGCCCATAATGGCTTGTGGCTGCACACGTAAGTTTCTAGTTTGAATAATCTCATGATCCCTTTGAGCCTGGGTGGCGGTCCGAAGAAATACAGCAAGTCTGATAGAAACCAGTGCCTCAATCCACCCGGATGTGTGTTTAAGTTGCCACCTTAAATAAACCATTAAATAACAATCTCACATCATCATGGATACACTCACCCAATCCACGTCTACTAGCATAGCATAGCATAATAAGCAAACGTAGAAGTAACTCCCAAGGGTTTGATAATAAAACAGGTAATAGGTACTACCTTGAATCTACTTCCCAACCCACAATTTAATTAGACCCTAATTATGCAAGTGTTTGAGGGTAGACTAATGCATAAAAACTGGGTATGAGAAGAGGTATGATCAAAGTGTTACTTGCCTGCAATGTTGATGAAGATGATTCTCACTCAAAACTCTTGATAGTTCTACTCGTCACACTCCGGTCAATCTATCGTAATCAAGCAATAGTAGTCACACATAAGCGATCACTCAAAAGATCAGAAAGAACGAAGAAGACGATTCGAAAAACATCAAAACCAAGCAAATAACTCTTGCAACATAAAACAATTTCTAGCACTACCGAAATTATGTGAATTTGGCCTTATCAGAAAGTTTAGGTCAAGAGCTTCGATTTGCAAAAAGAATCAACTCAAACGGAGTTATGGAACTTAAGTTATGAACAAAAGAAGTTTGAATATGAATCTGAACAAATTTCGAAATTAGAAAATTTCAAAAAGTTGACGTGACGGGTTAACTCGATAGGTGAGAACAAGACGAAATTATAGGCGTTGGTTTCATCTAATTTGGATGAACGAGTAAAAAGTTATGGCTGTTTGAAAAATCAGGGCCAAGCTGTTTTACAGAAAAAAATAGTTATGGCTAAAAGAATTCTAGGTCTAACGTAAAAATACGTAGACTAATTAATAATCTAATTACTTTATCATACTAGTCTAGAAAAAATAAAAACTACGAAAGTATAAAAATAAAAAAACGAAGAAAGATACCTTTATAAGGCAGAGAAAAGACGACTTTGGAGAGAAGAGACAATTTCCAGAAGTCGCGCCGGAGAGGAAAAAAATATTTTTCTTTAAGGAATCTAGTCAAACCAAAATATTGATTTGACCCGAATCGGATGATTTTTGAAGGCTCTACAGGTCTATATTTATAGGTGGAAAAGAGGTTTAGAGGTCAAACGGTAGGCAATGTGCGACTAAACGTAGATGAAAAACAAACGAACAGAGGAGAAAAGGAGAGTCGCGTGGCATGGGCCAAAGGGCTTTCGGCCGGCCGCGCGCGTACAGTGCGCCATAGTTTTCTTTCCAGCTAAAGAAGAGAAGAAAAAAAACAGGAAGGATTATGGCTGGCTGGGCCTGGCCCATGTAGGAAAAAGAAAAAGAAAAGATGGGGCGCCCGCTGCCACTATGCTGCGCACGTGGGCGACAGTTAGTTTCAGGCGCGCGCGCAGTTTTTTGTTATTTGTTTTTTTAACAGAAAGTGATAAACTGAAAAATGAAAATAAAACTAGAACTTTATATAGGCATATTATGTATCAAAATTTTCAGAAAAAGATTTCCTACAAGCTGAACATTTTTCTAGCATCAAATAAAATACACACAAGTTCAAATAAAGCAAAGAGTGCTTCTGTTCTAATAAAATCCAACAAAAATCATTTTAAAAATACCAAAATTAATTCAAATGTATTTCTCTCCAATTTTCTGATGTAGGGAATCATGTTACCCTATTTTCCATATATTTTATTTTTGGAGAAAAATAATTTGAATAAAACTCAAATAACTCCAAATTGAAAATAAATTCAAAAGAACTTTGAATTTAATTCTTTGAAACTCCCAACTCATATTTCATATGTTTTGAAGAAGTCATTTTATCTTCAACCGTGAAAATCATTGAGTTGCATAAAGTTCCTGGGTTGGAAATATTTTCCAAATGAAATTCAAATATTTTCAACACCACTTGTCATTTAAATAAATGGAAGAAGTCATGTCATCTTCTCTCCAGAGTTTTGTGGTGAAAAGAATTTGAATTCATGAAGATCAGAAAAAAAAGAAAATGAAAGTTTGGGAAAGTCCTTTTATTCCGTCTCATTTAACTTTCAAAAAGTTTCGAATTTCACTCAATCAATCAAACAATCCACCAAATCTATCTATTTGTATAACATTCCAAAATTTAGAATATTGGGATGTTACAAACCTACCACCCTTAAAATGAATCTCGTGCTCGAGATTCGAAGAGGCTAGAAAGAAATAGGTTAGGTTTGGGGTCTTCTCAAAATCCATCGATCATCACAGGGGGTCTGGGGTGCGACCACCCTTATAAGCATGGTTAAGGTTCCATCAAAACTCATATACTCCATCCTTAGTGTTGACAGTGTCGGTCTTCTCAGATCTCGGGAAAATTCCTTCTCTGGGCTCTTCCGGTAGTGGCATAACTTTTCCTCAATACTTCTGCCCTTTCATCTTGGTACGGTTATTCCGAGACTGGGTCTTCTTAGCTGATAGGTCTGGCGCCAAAACTAAACAAATATCGATATCTCATGGTGGTCAACAATTTATGGTTTCTCCTGCAGGAAATGGGTCTGGTTGATCCTCACCGTATATCCTACGATTGGCAACAGCTGCCGTGTACAAGGGAGAAATACGTATACCATTCTGAAGTTCAAACAAGGTTTTGATCGTCGTCTCTCTACTATAGGTCAGTCACTCAGATTTACCATCCCATATAGCAACGCGAATAATAAGAGTAAGTCGGTATGGTGATCAATCCATCCCGCACCCAAATCATTACCTTGTACATGGTTTAGCGAATCTCGCATTCTAACACTCGGTCATCCTCACAAGCATTGCAGAATTTCTCTCGTCGACAAACCAAGTTCGGATAAATCCATTTATTCGCAAGCCAAAAAACATCTATCGCTCCTTAACAACTCTCGTGTTTTGCGTAAACTCCTATAGAATCGTCGGTTGATAAAATCGTAACCTCTTCCGTGGTTTTTCCTTCAAAGAAGAATGTGCTCGCTTCTTGTGTCCTAGGGCACGTGGGTTATGGCCCATCTCATCACTTGTAGTCCTTGAACTTATCCTCGGGCTTCTGATCATTATTCCAACTTCCAACTTCCCAGTATTCTTAAATCCGTCCAATTGTACTGTCTTCCTTCCTTCTATTGGCACCAAACTAGGACATGATTACTCAGACTCATCATGGAATTTCCATTGATCCATATGTCCATCTTCTTACCTCCTTCATATCCAATAGTAATTCATCTCTTCATTCTCGTGGGGTATTCCACATACCGAGATAAAAACTTATACTTATGAAGTCCATACTCCACTTCGTGGAACATCATTATCCTTTCCAGGGTCAAGCGTCCTTACAGGGGAATATCGGCCATCTCTGCATGGCACTTTTTCAACTGGGAAACGTGAAACACATCATGAACTCCTGACAGTCCTTCGGGTGACTCCAACTTGTTAGCCAATTCTCCCATACGTTCCAAACTCGGTATGGTCCTACAAATCTCGGGGCTAACTTTCCCTTAACTCCAAATCGTTTAACTCCTCACAGAGGGGACACACGAAGACATGCTCCGTCTCCAATTTCATAGACTACCTCCTTGCGTTCTTGAGTCTGCATAACTCTTCTGCCTGGACTGAGCTACCTTCAGTCTATCTCGAATCAACTTAACATTCTCTTCTGAATCCTTGATCACATTTGATCCAAACAACTGACGGTCTCCAACGTCATCCCACACACTCTTGGGGTATCAAACATATCGAGACAAAACTCGTATTCATTTTGTCTGAAATCCATTCAGTGGAGTATCCTTATCTTTTCCAGGGGTTAACGGTTCTTACAGGTACTACCACCCTTAAAATGTTCCAATATTCCATAGACCATATTTCTCATATCCTCGAAATTGGTCAACATCTTTCCTCATAGGGTAACTCATAAAATCCAAAGCAGTACCAACACTGCTAACTTTATTGATTCTTAAATTATTACAATCTCTCGCTTTTCCATTACATGTCTCAACTCAACACCTCAATATAAAAGAAAAGTTCTCACTTCTACTACTACATTTCTTACATTATAAATTCAACTATTTATCACCAGTCTCCTTCTCCTTCTGACAATCTCTGGCAAAGTGCCCTGCTACATTACAACGGAAACATATTACTTCTGACAAGTTTCGAGGTTTCCTTGTGATTATATAGCCACCTTGGGTCCTTGGCTTCCTTTTTGGGCGATTCTTTGAGGTAGTGCCACGACTCCTTGCACCTATAACGGTGATATGACTCAGATCCTTCCCGAATCCAATCTACTTCTCTTCTGGACTTTTCCATTCCAATCAGGGCTTCTATTTCCTGTGGGTCATACTCTACTTCCTCGTCGGAATTCTACTAGATCCCCATTCATACAATTCTGGGAGATGTGTCCTTCTTCTCCACATGAATAGCAAGACTTGGTGCAGGGTTTAATTGGTTCCTCTTTGGGTGTGTCCTCCATCTCTTCCTTCATCACAGCTTCTCCTAGAACTTCCGTGAGGGCTCCTTTCATTTCTTCTTTCTTCTGCTGGATGATTCTTTGTACCATGGGGTAAATGTGACAATGTGCAGGGTAGTGGGTAGTCCCTTCAAACAAGAAACAAGTGATCTGCCTAGTTGGGCATTCTTTAGCTGGGTGACTTCCTTCACAGCTAGAGCATTCATCTTTGTGTTCTATATGGTTGTGTCCTATTTCTCCACAAAGTTTGCATGCGCAAGGTTTCTTCATATCATTTCCATAAGGCTCCAATTTCTGGGACACGAACCTAGACTTTGACAAAGTCAACTTAAATTCTTTCCAACTGGTTACTCCTTGCCATCCATTGATGGTTTGGTACATCCTCCACCAAGTAGCAGCACCTCTTTCAAAGCATTGAAGAGCTTGTTGGGCCATATCCTTTCCGGTTATAGGGTTATTCTCCATGTGATCCTCCATGTTCTGAATCCATCGGTACGTCTCCAATTGACTCATCGGTCCCGAAAATACGAGCTCATATCCATTCATCCTCTATTGGGTCCATGGGTTTGGGGTGGGATAAGAGAATCGAGAGGGATGCACACAATACAAACAAAAGTTTTGAAAAGACAGATTTTATTGCGGCTGTCGGAAAACATCAAACAAATGACAGCTCACAAACATCGCATCTAACGTAAGGGTGTAACAGGGGTTTGGTCTTCTAAGGGTCAAAAAATCTTCAAAGTCATCAACTCTTCGATTCTTGGTCATGTCTCCGATGACTCCTTCTGATCATACTTGTCCTTCTCAAGTTCTTTTGCCAGATCATCTTTGTTGTCGCAAAGTCTCTCGTGGCGTCCTTCAATATTCCGGGGTTGCATTTCACACTTCTAGGTTTCAATATCCTTGGCATGAACCATGGTCTAGTTCGTGACGAATCTCTGGTTTCTCGAGGTTTAGCTCCTCCTGGTTGGCTACTTTCAACTTCTGGTTCCGAGTGCTTCACGAATTTGCCTCATTGTCAAATATAGCTTCCTGCAGATCCACCTTAAACTTCTTCATGTAATACTCCAGATCCCGGTGTTACATCAGCTAGGGTTAAACTTCACTTCTTACTGATAGGTGCTCCATCAGCCTTCTACCATCCAATCCTTCCATGCATATGCATGCTTAACTCAGCATGGTGACAATAGCATAAATGGACGATAACATCATGGATAATCGTCTTTCTGCTCTTGTCATTTCCATGAGCTATCTCTCCATAGTTGATATCTCCTGCCTTAGGGTTTTCCTTGATAGAACTTTGAATTTCTAACTCTCCATGCTCTGGTCTTTCTCTGATACACCTTGGTCTGGGAATTCTTCAGAGACTTCAAATTCTCCTAGTCTTCGTAGTCTTCAACAGTTATAGTTTCCATTTACACGGTAAAATCATCTTCAATCCAAATGGTCTTAGTTGTCCGATATCTTGTCTCCTTGGAGTGGTCTCATCGGTCGAATCTTCGAGTGGTCAAAAGGGAAAGGGGTATGGTCTCACTAAAAGGAAATATTTGAATAAGCTCAGAAGAGAAGAGAGGTAAAAGATCTTTTTGAAAATGAAGTTGTAGAGAAAAATCTTTCCTATGGGCTTGCCGTTTCTAGGTCACGTCCTACGGTCAACATGTGCTCGATACCATCTTATAGCGACCCGACCGAATGGATCAAGTCTCGTGGCTTAAGTGTCATCCCCGGATCGGTATGTCGACACACACGAGACTCGAGGATTTATAATGAGGTAAATCACATGTATAAATAACGTAAGTACTATTACCTCAATCCAAATAGCGGAAGAAACAAGGTTGTGGATTCCCATCAACACCAACGGCAAAGTTGAGTGTAGAAATCGTAACCCTAACGTATCACTTACTGTCGTTCTGCGAAAAGTCGCAACATGAAAAGTTGCAGCCGAAACGGGTCAAGACATGGAATATGCTGGCAATGTAACACATAGAGAGTAATGAAAGAATAAGCCTATACTATATGCATATATGGCTGGTGGAAAGCTCTATGGTTATAATGTTTTTGTGAAAAGCCAATTTTTCCCTACTGCAAAGAAATAAATTTATTTAAATATCATGGTGGTTGTTGAACATTGAGAATGGTTGACAGCATCCTCAATCCCAATTAAAATTACTCACTAAACCCAAACAAATAATATTATGTAATGTGATGAGATCAACAGGATGATCCAAGAACTAGATACTCAAGATTGTCCATAACCGGGGACACGGCTAACCATGATTAGTTTATACACTCTCTGAGAGGTTTATGACTTTTCCCCACAAGACTCGATCTCCTCCGTTGGATTTCTCGCACTACATGGTGTTTGAGAAACGGATGACCGAGACATAGTCTTTCAGAAGTGCTAGCACCTTACATGTGGGTAGACCGTACCGACCTACAACCCCTACATCTGCTAGTCTACGCGTAAGAGTTCGCACAACTTAATCAACTATGCCAGAGCCCATAATGGCTTGTGGCTGCACACGTAAGTTTCTAGTTTGAATAATCTCATGATCCCTTTGAGCCTGGGTGGCGGTCCGAAGAAATACAGGCAAGTCCTGATAGAAACCAGGTGCCTCAGTCCACCCAGATGTGTGTTTAAGTTGCCACCTTAAATAAACCATTAAATAACAATCTCACATCTGTCATAGATACACTCACCCAATCCACGTCTACTAGCATAGCATAGCATAATAAGCAAACATAGAAGTAACTCCCAAGGGTTTGATAATAAAACAGGTAATAGGTACTACCTCGAATCTACTTCCCAACCAACAATTTAATTAGACCCTAATTATGCAAGTGTTTGAGGGTAGATCTAATGCATAAAAACTGTGTATGAGAAGAGGTATGATCAAAGTGTTACTTGCCTGCAATGTTGATGAAGATAATTTGCACTCAAAACTATTGATAGTTCTACTCGTCACACTCCGGTCAATCTATCGTAATCAAGCAATAGTAGCCACACATAAGCAATCACTCAAAAGATCAGAAAGAACGAAGAAGACGATTCGAAAAACATCAAAACCAAGCAAATAACTCTTGCAACATAAAACAATTTCTAACAGTACCAAAATTATGTGAATTTGGCCTTATCAGAAAGTTTAGGTCAAGAGCTTCGATTTGCAAAAAGAATCAACTCAAACGGATTTACGGAACTTGAGTTATGAACAAAAGAAGTTTGAATATGAATCTGAACAAATTTCGAAATTTGAAAATTTCAAAAAGTTGACGTGACGGGTTAACTGGATAGGTGAGAACAAGACGAAATTATAGGCGCTGGTTTCATCTAATTTAGATGAACGAGTAAAATGTTATGGCTATTTGAAAAATTAGGGCCAAGCTGTTTTACAGAAGAAAAAAATAGTTACGGCTAAAAGAATTATAGGTCTAACGTATAAATACGTAGACTAATTGGTAATCTAATTACTTTATCATACTAGTCTAGAAAAAATATAAACTACGGAAGTATAAAAAGAAAAAAAAATGAAGAAAGATACCTTTATAAGGCAGAGAAAAGACGACTTTGGAGAGAAGAGACAATTTCCAGAAATCGCGCCGGAGAGGAAAAAAATATTTTTCTTTAAGGAATCTAGTCAAACCAAAATATTGATTTAATCCGAATCGGATGATTTTTGAAGGCTCTATGCGTCTATATTTATATGTGCAAAAGAGGTTTAGAGGTCAAACGGTAGGCAATGTGGGACTAAACGTAGACGAAAAACAAAGGAACAGAGGAGAAAAGGAGAGTTGCGTGGCATGGGCCAAAAGGCTTTCGGCCGGCCGCGCGCGTACAGTGCGCCATAGTTTTTTTTTTCCGGCTAAAGAAGAGAAGAAAAAATAGGGAAGGATTATGGCTGGCTGGGCCTGGCCCATGTAGGAAAAAGAAAAAGAAAAGATGGGGCGCCCGCTGCCACTATGCTGCGCACGCGGGCGACAGTTAGTTTCAGGCGCACGCGCAGTTTTTTGTTATTTGTTTTTTTTAACAGAAAGCGATAAACTGAAAAACGAAAATAAAACTAGAACTTTATATAGGCATATTATATATCAAAATTTTCAGAAAAAGATTTCCTACAAGCTGAACATTTTTCTAGCATCAAATAAAATACACACAAGTTCAAATAAAGCAAAGAGTGCTTCTGCTCTAATAAAATCCAACAAAAATCATTTTAAAAATACCAAAATTAATTCAAATTTATTTCTCTCCAATTTTCTGATGTAGGGAATCATGTTACCTTATTTTCCATATATTTTATTTTTGGAGAAAAATAATTTGAATAAAACTCAAATAACTCCAATTGAAAATAAATTCAAAAGAACTTTGAATTTAATTCTTTGAAACTCCCAACTCATATTTCATATGTTTTGAAGAAGTCATTTTATCTTCAATCGTGAAAATCATTGAGTTGCATAAAGTTCCTGGGTTGGAAATATTTTCCAAATGAAATTCAAATATTTTCAACACCCCTTGTCATTTAAATAAATGGAAGAAGTCATGTCATCTTCTCTCCAGGGTTTTGTGGTGAAAAGAATTTGAATTCATGAAGATCAGAAAAAAAAGAAAATGAAATTTTGGGAAAGTCCTTTTTATTCCCTCTCATTTAACTTTCAAAAAGTGTCGAATTTCACTCAATCAATCGAACAATCAATCAAATCTATCTATTTTTATAATATTCCAAAATTTAGAATTTTGGGATGTTACAGAGGAGAACTCTACTAACTCAGTTAGAGGTTAGAGTTAGATTCTAACCCTGAACTAGCTATAAACCAAAGAGGTGTATGGATGGCACGGTTAGATTGACAATAAATTTTCTTTCTCAATCACTGCGCAACACTGCTCACTCCAATCCAAGACCAAGTGACCAGAAGCGAGAAGCACCTATGGAGGCGATGGTCGCGAGCGGCAGACGGCTATGCCAAATCATCCAAGGCGCCCGCTTGCGGCCCCGCACCGCTCAGCGTTTCTAGACGGTGCTGGCGACCGCCGGCGTCGTAGCCCTCACCGACGCGGGCTTTGCCTCTCGCATGGACGACATGATGGTCAACTCCATCTGCAAGTTCGTCACCGTCAAGAAGCGTGTAGCGAAAGCTCTTACTAGTCCTGCCAGCCACCACGCTCATGCGTGAGGGAGGGACGCAGCTTCATTGACTTACCGCTCCTGCCTTTGCGTCTATGATAGGTGGGCCCAATATGTGGTTGGCCCACCTATCATGCAGCCAAAGGCAGGTGCAGTTAAGGCACCAGAGCTCAGTCCGCAAGGGATAGGGCGTTGTAGTAATCAAACTTCTCGGTCTTGTACGAGTTGACGCGACACATCAAGGCACTGCACTCGATATAAGTTTTTTTACACATTTCAAATGGACTACTACATACGTATGTATGTAGACATATTTTGCTTCGTATGTAGTCACTTGTTGCAATCTCTAAAAATACTTATATTTGGAAACAGAGGGAGTACAACGCATGCATGCATGCCGTGACTTCCCTTTTGATACTTGCATGTGTTGATTTGATGCACCTTGCCAAATTTTGAATATAAATTTAAGTAGCTAAATTTTCATACATGTCATAAAAAATTACGGGGCTTTTTGGATTGTGACTATGTTTGTCTTAGGTTGCCACATTATTATTCCCACACTTTCCACACTTGCCTAACTTAAGTTGCTCAAATTTTTAGACACACTTTGGCTTGCCTAAGGGAATCTTGCCACAATTTTTGTGTCTATGACATGTGGGGTTCACTGCTAATAAATAATCTTGTCTTAGGTGTGGCTAATAAAAAAGACTTATATTTAGGAACGGAGGGAGTAGAAAATATAAATAATAATGCATGTTGGGGTAACCCACGTTTCCGATAATTTTAGCCATGGGCTTGTTCACAATTTTTACGAGGGGGTGGTTGTTCATTTAATGGAGGGACTTGTACTAGACTTGAACGATACAAAGTGCGACCTGGCACACCGTAACACCACTTGGAGCAAGCGGGTAGCTATCTCAAAAAACAATCAACAACTAAAAAAACAGCGATCTGGCACATAGTACACAATAATAAACGATTGTTTTGATGGAGTGAAAAAGGAAAAATACCCCACTACGTATATATAGGCTGGAGCCTCCGTGTTTGCTTGCTCGGGTTGCTCTATTCACACACTCTCATCCTCTCCAGATCTAAGCAAGATAGGGGTGGTAACACTGTCTTTCTCCCTTCAAAAAACAATGTCTTTCTATCCTCACCGTTGGTTACAGATCCGGACGTATCCCCCTCCTCCGGTGAAGGGGAGGAGGGGCAGCGTTTAGGCCGTCGTCGACAGCAAGAGAGGAGACCCACTGCCGTCCGCACCGTTATCTCTGGCCTAGCGCCGGCGCGGGAGGTCCTCCGATCCCTTTGTCGTTGCCCTAGTGTGGGCGGATCCGGCCTCCCGCCGCCCACCTATCCACATCCCGACGACCTTCAGGTATATCTTCCTTCGAAACTGCCTTAGCTCTACTTCCCCAGCTCGCTATGTCGGTGCATGTGCATCATTTTCTACCTCTCAGCCCCTCTCGGTCGGATGGTCCAATGTCACCTATTTTTTCTTCTATTGTTAGAAATAAAGCTACTTCATGGAGTTGAATCTTGTACTTGGTTCAAACAAGAAATAAAGTGGGGGTGGGGAAATTTAGCACTGTGTATGTAGTACAACGGACTTGGTACAAACCGGAAGGAAAGGGGGTGAAAGTAGTACAGACTGGTCATCCAACCGGTCTCTTGGTCAAAAAGGGAAATATAGGGGTAACGTTGTACACAGTGGTATGACCAGGACTAGATTTGCTATCCACACATAGGAGTAGGTGGCTAGAGTGAACAAAAATGGGACCAACCCAGATATGTTTCTTGGATATTTGTTTCTTGGGGCAACAAACTATGAATCACCACTTTATGCCCCTGTTTAGGTACATGGTGCTGGACTGCTGGTGCACCCACTGTCCCATGCCTTTATACCAAATATATAGCTATTCTTAATCTAATGCCCTGGTAAAAATGAAGCCATGCCACTGTTATAAGCCATGACAAGTTTAGCCAAATGTTTTTGCCTCTAATTGTTTCAGACTGATTGTTTCCTCTGTAGCTTTTTGTGCAAACAGGGATATCAATTTCACCTGGTTGCTGTTGTGACCTTTTGGTGCACTTCGCAAAACTCTTCTTAAAAGAACTGACTTTTGTGCTGTTTAACTGGAATGTCAGAATGGAACAGTTGGTTCAATTCGACGGAACTGCACAAAGGGAGATCTGTGTTCCAATCCTCATCATCCATATTGGCACCATAACCTTCCTTTAGGTAAGAATGATATTTAATGCATGTGTTCATCTCTATTTTGCGACTGCCATGAGAAAATATTGCTATTTTTTACTAGTACACTCGTACTCCCTCACTGACAAAAGCCAATTCTGAAATAGAAGGCCAATCATGTACTTGGTTTCACCAACTGGTGAGGAGAATGAGAAACATGGAATGAAGAGGAAGAATAAGAGTAAACAGTGGCAAGGCGATCTTGCTGAAGCCAGAGGCCTCAGTCGAGGCCATTCAAGGGCTCCGGCAACGACTACCTTACATGTGAGACGATCCTCCAGGGAGCCCTTCCACTTCAGTTGTCTCACTTAATTAATTAGGAGTACTTAAGTACCACTAATTTATTGCTGCCTAATTTTCCTGTCGGAGTTAAACAAATCTTTAGTAGCACCCTATGTTGAATCATGTACGTGTGTATGTTTGTCTATGGGGGTGAATCATGTGGTGGAGCAGGGAGGGAATGCTAACTTTACCCATTAAGATAATGAGGGTGCTTCTATCTGTTAGTGTATGTTTCATCAACTAGTCCCACTATTACAGTAATCTCACTCTCTCAATATATGTGCCAACAGGGATGCTCGATTTTGGTGGAACTGCACAAAAACTTTGGGTGCTTCATTGCCTCGACAACTTCCTTCCTTTCCTGTTAGTCGCTAATCTCGGCTTGCATTCTTCCTTTGCTATCAGTCGCTTGGCTTATCTCGGCTTCCAGTCAAAGGAAATAGTAATTGATATGCTACGTCACACAGGTTGGTACTGGTATTTATATTGTGCTTGTCATATGTATTGGTAATTTGGTATTGTGCTACTGTTTGCCGATTTCATAAAGGAGTAACTTGGAGCCTGAACTCGCAGGCAAATCATTACATCGGGTGATTTCAGTAGAACTGCACAAAAAGATCAGATGGACAGGTACTTATGTTGTTGCTATGTACTCCAAAGTTCACTCAGACAAGCATCGATGTTGACAAGAAGAAGTGCCTATATTCATTCGAGTATCAACCGACGTCAACCAATTTTCAAACTCCAAGTATTAGGAGAGTGAACGCCAAAAATATTGCTTGCCGCATAGCCCAGAAAAACGAAGTCCAGTCTTTGGTCCCAACTTGTGCCTTTTGGTTATCGGCACATACGGTAGCGAACTGTATGGCATGGAGTCTAAAGATTCCATACAAGTTGGTTGACGCATATATTCATCTGGCACTTAATCAGTCTGCACACCAGGGATGCTCCATTTCAGTTGAACTGCACAAAAAATTTGGGTGGTTCATTTTCTCAACCGCCTCCTTTCTCGTCTGCAATGTAGAATTTTGGCGAGATACAGGGCCTAGATGAGATAGTAAACTAGTTGGATGAAAGTAGTGGCCAAGTTGCTCAAACTCCCTCGGCACGAGGCCACTATTTGAGGATAAACCTACAAGCAAATTTTGGATTGTCTGTGCTGCCTCTTATATACTCGAAAGTTTACTCGTACAAGCATTAATTTTAGCAAGAAGTACCTCCGACTGAACACCATTTACCAGTCTGTACCCTAGGTAATTAAAGTTCGTCCATTTATCATAATGGATGTGATCTCAATCATTTGGATGCATAAACATACTGAACATGTGTATATCTGAATCTTTTTGTGAATTATCTATGAATATTGTTGTGTGATCTATCAATCATTTGGATCCATAGACATGCTGAACTTGTGTATATATGAATCTTTTGAGTTGTTGATAGTGAATGTTGGCTATGAATATGAACTTGTCCTGTGAACCTGAGTTTGATACGAATGCTTACCTTTTCTGTTGTGCTTGTGTGTGAACTTGTTAGTATGCCTACTGTGGGGTATGTGACGTGTGGGTGTCAACGGCAAACCTTCTTCCCGAGAAGAATTGCACGTGCTTTGTTAGGGTAGCAACGACGCATCAGCTCTTTTTAATCTTTTGCTCTGTCTTGCCCCCTCCCCCGTTCAACCCCTGTCGTAATGTTTTCGGCCTCAAAACAAACATAGTACTGCGTTGTTTTTGGGGCTTGATGAAAAATTGAGTGTTGGTTTCTGTAGGTTGGCCCACCCAGCAAATGGGCTGCTGGTCCACCACGGACTGGGAGGCAAAAAAATACAAGTTGTATAGTGCGGAGGCAAGTTAAAAAACTCCATCGAGAGCCATCCACTGAAGAAAAAAAATCGCTCCTGATGTGCTTCTTTAGTCATGCCGCCGGCCCCCTCTATAATCCAGTTCGCTCGGGGATCTGGTATCATTTTTTTCCAGAGGGCGAACAAGTATCAGCTAGGCCTAGGTTCTGTATATGCGTAGCCCACGACATACGGTGACAGTGGTTCCAACTTATTTTTTGAGGTCCATACCGGCCTATGGGCTTTTTCTTAAATATCGGCAGCCCAATGTATTTTTTTAACCACATTATATATATTTATATTATTACTATTAACGTATATTTTATAGAGACTTATATATACATTATAAAAACATCCCACATGTTATTAACTTACAAAACTAAATGTTTAACAGAAGTTGGCAAGGAAATCCTGGTTGTTTTTGACTCACAGGCAAGGAAAATCCTGGTGATTGCGTACAAAAGCTTGCGGAGATTTTAAGGACCAGTGTAATAATAACGCGCTCATTTTTTTGAGCAATAACTCGCTAATTTGTTAATTATGTATATAAAAATGTGCCTCTCCAGTTTATTTTTTATATTCATTGCTCCTTCTAACATAACATTATATATATAACGAGCCTGGCTAATTCGTGTATTTGAAGGAAGTGCAAATGGGCTGGGATTTCTTAGATAATATAAATGGGCCGCATTGACGTGAAATTATTTGTTCACCCAGCCCAGCAAATGGACTGTACATTCTAGAAAACATGGGTTAAAGATATGACACATTTTTGCAGGCTAACATGTGGGCCAATACGTCGAAGCCTACGCAGGGCGTTGTCAATTTTTTTTGACTATTTACTACAAGGCAACAGCCTCACAGTCCTTTATTCATGCCAAGTAGCACAAGAAGTACAAAGTTACAAAATAACAAAAGAAATAAGGGTATGGGTTAAAGGCTACTTACAAAGAGATATTATGGTAAGGAAGCTATCCAAGAAGTTAGGCTATTCCTATATTTACACTTGATTCTATGAGCTAACAAATAAATATCATGGACAAAGTTCCTCCTGCAGGATCTGAAAGTAGGCAGCTCATTTCTGAAAATCTCCCATCTTCTTCCTCCAGCGTCGCCGGGACCGCCTGGTCCGGCCTCCGACGGCTAGCGGCTCTGCTTGGCACTCATCTCTACGAAGCGCTACCCCACCGCCGTCCAGGCTATCCCTCCACCCCTCCACACCTCCTGTTATTCTCCACCGACTGCAGCCCCACACCGCACCAGAACCAGTTATAACCCTTCTCCTCCACCCAATCTATGACTCCACTGCCGCGTCTTCCCATCTCCAACTCGTTCCCGTCTGGGGCCTCGCCATCGTCCACCCCCTCGCTGCGCTAGGTGCGGCGTGGTCAACAAACGAAAGTCATCGGAAGAGGACTGTATGTGGAGGGCCTGATGGCTGGGACCCACGAGGTCCATGGTCGCATGCAAGGAAAGTTCCTCCTTATTAAGCTGAAAAAAATGTTTCCTCCACCTGACAGCTGGGACCCACCGGCTGTATCTTCGCACGGAAGGAAGTGCCTCCTTGTTATATGAAAAAAATTATTCCTCCCGTTGACAACTGGGACCCGTCAGATTTGGTGGCTGACTTGTGGGCTTACTAAGCGGACGTGTCCGCAAGGCTTTGTCAACTTAATCAACAAATGATTCTAGTAGCTGGACCGTTGGATGTTAATCCAATAGCCGTGCTCCTTCTTCAACCTCTGTTCTTGCTCCTGCTCTCCTGTGGCGGCATGCTGGTGTCTGCTGCCAAGACCAACCACCAAGTTTCCCACTCTTCTCCATCTACGACTCCACTGCCCCGTCTTCCCCATCTCCGGGTCGTTCTAGTCTGGGGCCTCACCGTCGTCCATCAGCCTTTGGTGCGCTGGGCACGGTGTGGTCAACATGGTCAACAACCGAGAGTCATCGGAAGATGACTGTATGTGAGAGGCTAACAGTGGGGACGCACCACGCCCATGGACGCATGCATGCAACGAAACACAGCGTGGTCAACGTGATCAAGGAACGACTTCCATCGGAAGTGTACTATACGTGGAGAGGCTGACAGCTGGGTCCACAGCCGCAGCAAGGAAGAGCCTTCTTATTACGTGGAAAATAATGATTCCCCCACTTAACAGCAGGGGTCCACCGGACTGGCCACCGTATTTTGTGAAAAAAACATTTTCCCCCTGACTGCTGGGACCCACCGGACGGGTCACCGTATTTTGCGAAAAAACGTTCCCCCCGCTGTCAGCTCGGACCCACCGGAAGTGCCTCCTTATTACGCACAAAAAAATGAATACTCCCCCTGCTAGTTGGGACCCACCTTGGTGGGTGGCTGACTTGTGGGCCTACTAAGTTGACGGGGACGGAGGGGTTTGTCTACTTAGTCAATATGAACGATTCTAGCTCCAGTGACCGTATGATGTCCATCCAATGGACGTAGTGCTTCTTCAACCTCTGGTCTTCTTGCTCCAGCCGCCCAAAGCAGCACCGGTCGTGATGCATGCTCCTACCTCCCATGGCCGGCCAGGCTGCCGCTGGAGGCCTCACCGCCCGCATTATTCCCACCGCCGGCAAGCTCTGCGGCAACGGCAGCCTCACACCACACCAACCGGTGAACCTCGATTCTCTCCGCTGGCTTCCATCGCCGCTTTTTCACTGGCTCCGCCGCCCCTTCCTAGGTCTCATTGTCGCCCACCGCCCGGTGCTCTCGGGCGCCGCGTGGTCAACGTGGTCAAGGAATGGCTTCCATCGGACGTGGATCGTACATGGAGACGCCGATACCGGGTCCACGGCCGCAGAAGGAAGTGCCTCCTTATTACACGCAAAATAATTATTCCTCCACTGACAATGGGACCCACCGGACGGGCCACCATGTTTTGTGAAAAAATGTTTCTCGACCGCTGGGACCCACCACTACATCTTCACACGGAAGAAAAGCGTCCGGGCAAAAAAATGATTCGCTTCGATCGCTGGGACCCACCAGCTACATATTCGCATGCAAGGAAGTGCCTGACAGTCGGGACCCACCTGGTCGAAGCGTACATAGCGTTGTCATTCTGGTCGCGAACGTGTTCGTACATACTGGTCGATGTAGAGGTGTGCACGTGTCATAGTAGAGGCGCGCACGTAGCATGTACACGTACGTACAACGGCCAGTGTGCAAGAAAGAAAATACGGCCACGTACATACATACGGGCAGGGTCTCAAACGCCTACTCACGCATACGTACGGCCAGGGCTCGTGTACATGGCTGGGTCAGAACGGAGAAACTGCATCATCGTCGTGTTCATGGGGAGGCAACGGAATTCATCGTGTTCATCGGGAGGCAACGGAACGCGTGGGAGCCAACCGGCTTGGATGGAACAACCGATGTAAACGAGGCCTGGCATACCGTAGAACGGAGGAAACGGCCTTGTGTTCGACCGACCACGGTCGAAACGGGATCCTGTTCATTGGGAGGGGTCTAGCATACCGCAAAACGGAGGAAACAGACCTCCTACGGTCGAAACGGGGGTCCTGTTGATCGGGAGGGGTGTGGCAAAGCGCAAAACGGAGGAAACAGACTTGTGTTGGAGCGCTACGGTCGAAAAAGGGGTCCTGTTCATCGGGAGGGGTGTGGCGTACCGCAAAACGGGACACCACGGGATACTGTCCATCTCCACCGTCGACCCCCTCCAGCCTCCACGGGCTACTGTTCATCCACCGTCGACCTCCTCCAGCCTCCACCTGCGACTGTTCATCCACGGGCTCCTGTTCATCCAGCCTCCACCGCGCGCTACTCCACCTACTATTGTTCAACCACCCCTCTCCACGGGCTCCTGTTCGACCACCCCTCCATGGGCTACTGTTCATCCAGCCCTCCACCGTCTACTGTTCATCCAGCCCTCCACGGGGTGGTCCTGTTCATCCTGCCCTCCATGGGGTCCTGTTCATCCAGCCCCAACCGGCTCGATCAATCGGGGCCCTCTTCATCCAGAGGCAACACCATGGGGTCCTGTTCATCCACCCCCACCAGGAACTGTTCATCCAAACCCCCCAGCAACACTCTCTTTGCTCATCCAGAGGCAGCATCGATTGGCTTGATTAGCAGCAAGAGCAAAGGAATCACCGATTGGGTTGATTAACAGCCATCGATCGATCACCGGGTTTAGTAACGTAGCTCGCAAGGCAATCGCCGGGTTGATTAGAGCCCAACGCCGCACTCCACGCCGCGTGCGTGTATGAGAGAAACGTGCATCGCTCGGCCCCGGCCACCCACCGTAACCGGGAACACCCTGATATTTTCCTCGCCCTTGCTTCTACCACGGTTTTTTCCATCATGGACGACCCAAAGAATGTCATGCAGCTGCGTCTCCGGCCCGCCCAGGACGAAAAGCCCATTTTCTGTCATGATTTTTTGTCATAGAAGTAGGACCCCACCACATCTATGATGATACCGGATTTTGTCACAATTATCGTCATAGAAGTGTCATAAGTATGACAGAAAAAAGTTTTGTTCGGCCCAAAATGTCACGGATGTGTCTTTTTTTTGTAGTGCACCACCATGCTCCCCCCACCCCGCCATCTGTTTAACCCTGGGCTTGATCCATTTTTTTTGGCGAACTGCATTCCACACCCAACACTCATAAGATAGATCATGGGCACCCTGCTACCCTAATATAGATACTGGGGTAGCTTCTCTGCCGTCTTCTTCCTTTGCTCCATCGAACTTCTTTCACAAATCGACTGACCCAAATTATACTACTAGTATGAACGTATTAAGTACAGTAGGAACACGAAGATACGAGCAGTAGTACCAACTGCAAGAAGAACAGTAGTAAGACATAGTACTAGTACTACTGTATGTACTAAAGAGTTCAAATAACAAGAAATAACATAAAGTTCAAATAACGAGAAAGAACATAAACATAGTTCTGCTGGGGCATCAGCAGAACACACCTCTGAAATAAAACTAAGCAACTAGTCCACTTGACACTGCAGTAGAACCAGCATGAGCGATGACACTGCCACCTTACTCGGAGTATGAGTCCACGTCCTCGACTTCGTCCTCGTCCCTCTTCCTCTTCCTCTTCGCCGACGCTTCTTTGCTTGAACCGGACACTGGGCTCTGCTTCTTCATCCAACCCTTGTAGATATTTAAACAAAGGTAGGCATCCATTGCTGTGTACAGGATGTGATCTTCATCTAATGTCTTCGACTCCCATGCATGATGAAACTCGTGGTGAGGTTTCTTCAGTTTAGCGTATGAAGGATCAATCATGGCTGCTGCCAGGGTTGGCATCGAAGGCTAAGAGGAGGACACCAGGCTTGCCTTCTGGAGATTGAAGGGCTGGCCTACAACGAGGCCTATCCGACCCAGGACATCCCTGTCGTTCCTAAAGTCTACAGTAACGAATTTCACTCTTTCGTCCTTGAGGAAGTTCTTAAAATCTAGGCACTCAACATCGGCATGGCATATGTGGTAGGCCAAGTACATGTTATGTATGCAAACCTGGATCACGGCGGGCTTCTTCTTCTCTGCCTCCTTTAGAATCTTCTCTCTTTCTAGGACCATGGTGTACTCAACATCTAGCCCAGCGACCCACTCATCCTTTGAACTATTGAACATGCGTAGGAAGCGAGCAAGGCATGCTTTCACCGTTGCGGATCCACGTGTGTAGATGACGATGAACTCGTCGCCAGTGATGGCTCTATTCTGGTACTCAGCGGCGACCATGGAGATCTGGGAGGCCATGGATTTTGGAGGAGGGTTAGGAGAAGTTGAACTAGTGTAATGTGAAAGGACGGGACGACTGGGAGCGAACTGTTGTAAGGTAGTAGTAGAAGACGGGGACGAGTAGGGCGTGCGAACGGCGTGGGGTTGTTGGCTTGCCCGGTGGATAAACGGCTGCAAGCCCCCAAAGAGTTCTCGAGTACTATGCGGGACCCACTAGATGTCATGTCTACTAGACCCATATCGTAGGCCTGACGGTATAGCTTCTGCCTGTTTGCACACCATGCCGGCGCGTGGATCTAACTTCACTTAATTCCGCCAACCGTCAAGGCCCCACGAAGCCGCCTCCCTCGCGCGGTCGCGCCCTTTGAGACTTCGACCGGCTATAAATGAGCAATTTTTTTTGCCTAGTACGCATGCATGATACTCCCTCTGGTCCTTTTTACTTTTGTCAACCGTTTGCAAAGTGTTTGACCAAATTTATACTAAAAATAACAATATCTACAGTACTGATTATAATGAGTATAAGAACTACGTTTCATAATGATTATAAAAATATTGATTTGACATTGTGAATGTTGATACATTTTTCTATAAGTTTGGTCAAAGTAGAGGTACATTGACTTCAGACAAAACCTAGATGCACAATGCAGACTAGTTCCTCCATCCAGGTGCATGCCATGCCCTATCTAGTCATCACAACAAGGTTAGCTATTAGAGTACTACTACCTCCCTTCTAGTTTAAAGGGCTTGATTCAAAAATTTCACCTACTCTTACCAAGATAGAGGCGGTGGAATAGTTTTTGTAGTATACAAAAGTACTCAACTAATGCTATCGTTCTTCAGAAAAAAAATGTGTTTACCAATGCATTATCGCATTGCATGCATGCATGAACACTAGTTACTCTAACCCCCTCTCTTCTTTAATTCTTTGCCACATCAGCGTGTTTGCTATTCCCGTGTGCATGATACCAGCTAGGATACCACCATTATGGCCAGCCTTAATCATCGCATGCAATAATTTAGTGCACCTTGAAATATGAACATGTGTGGGGCGTGTATGTTTTTAATGACTCAAGACTATACCTAGCCTGGCATGCAAGATGACTTATTATGCACTGTTCCCCATACCTGCAGGAAGCCCGTTCGTCTCCAAATCTTTTCCTCTCCATGTGTGAAAACAATATGCCTGCTTGACTCTCCTTCTCCCTCCGGCGGTACCACCACTCCACCCCGTGAGGAAAAAATCTGCATCCATGACTCTCCTCCCCACGCTCGTCCAATCCGTTGTGACCAGCAATATTTCCACCCCTTCCTTCCCCTGTAATTTACTCCAACAAATATGCCCATATAGTTGTTACGTTAATCACGCAACATATCTTACGGGACACTGCTTCAGTTACTTAACTGCAGGTGCAATGGGTCACTGACATATGGGCCCAATAGGGGTCTGGCGCACATGTCAGTGATGCAACTGGACCTGCAGTTAAGTCAGTGCAGATCAGTCCATATCATACGTAGGTGTGCCATTGTTCGCTATAAATACTGCGCCTCCCACGGCATTTAGAAGAACGCTCATGTTCATCGCTATCTCCTCCCCCTCCCTCTCATGTTGACCACCATGGCATCGCCCCTCCCAAGCCCTAGGAGACCCTCGCTGCACCACACGAACCGTCACGCGTCGCCTTCCGTTCCTCGCCGCCACTAGTTGAGGTGGCGTTCCGCTCCTTGCTACGACGCGTCGAGGTGGACACGTCGGCATTCCCAATCTCGCCAGCACGCACGTCGAAGGACGCGTTGGATCCCCGCTACGAGGAGAACGCTGCGCCGCCCATCGAGCCCCCCCAGCCTTGAGGAGCTTTGGAAAGAAATGGATGTCGCGTTGTGGGAGGCTTTGCCTCCGGCAGAGCGTGCCAAAGTAGAGGCGTAGAAGAAGGCTGAGGAAGAGAAGCGCGCCGCGGGGCAAGCTGCCTGGCAGGCCTATGTCGCGTCCGAGAGAGTCAGGCAATTGGATCTTTGGCAGAACGCTCGTGCGACGGCCATCAGGGTGACGGAGGACGCTTGTGCCAAAGCCCTGAGTGCAGTCGGGCCCAAGCGCCTCATCTACGCTTGGTGGTACGTGGACCGGGTGCATGATTCCAGCAAGGAAGAGTACCTATTGGCGCCAGATCACCACACCGATGAGATCGCGCTCACCCGCCAGCAAGTCGCCAATCAGCACCTCGCGAGTTGTGAGGCTGAGGAAGAGGCGTTCTGTCGGCGCGCTGGGAAACGGCCTCGCACCAGGGCACTCGTGGCGCGCTGCAAGCGCTCCTGCGAGCACCGTGGCTTTTAGTAGGAGTATAATTTAGTTTCATAAGGCGATCTCATTAGTTTTGGGATGCAAATGATAAATCCCGAACGTTCAGGAATTATTAGTGTCCTTCATTAAGTATGTAAAAGGGAAAGTTTGGAAACCTTGTGTATCCGTATGGATTTTGTATGTACGTGCATATAGCACAAACTTTACTATATACTATCACACTACACGTCTCTCTCTCTATATATGCTTGCAGACTGTGCTACTCCCTCCGTCCAGGTGAATAAGTCATCTTTGGTTGTGGGCCGTGACCAAGAAGGAGGGAAGACTTATACACCTAGATGGAGGGAGTACTACTATTACTTATGTACGTGCAAATGCACGTTTTAACATTACGATGCGGTTTTTGTAAAAGTAAAAAAACAACACTAGTCAAGCTTGTGAAATGATTCAATGCAAAACAAATGCAAAATGCTCATTTGATTGTTTACTTTAGCTTCCTTTCTATGGTTATTTATATCGTCAGACTTTGTACGGAGTATCTCACCGGTCGGAAAGGCATGCATATTCCCAAACCGCTTCCTACACCTGTATCGAATTTTTGCCTAACAAGTTGTGCTATGCAATTGGAATTCCAACTTGAGTACTACTACTAGTAGGAGTACCAGAGCCGATTCTTTTAGGCTTCTAGATTAGTAATCCCATAATTATTACCTTCGTCGTCTGGTTTATTAGTCCCCATTGTAATATGTGTCAAATTTTGATCATAAATTTAACTAATGAAATGTTAGTGCATGTCACATGCACTAACATTTTATTAGTTAAATCTTTGGTCAAAATTTAGCACAAATTACAATGGTGACGAATAAACCAAGACGGAGGTACTAGTAGTAGCTTAGAAGCCCAAATAAATGAGTGAGGCACCTTAATGTTACTCTCCACTGTGACTAGTCTTATGGGAAAAGCTGGGGAAGAGACGGCTTATTTTTTAAGCCGCCAAAAGAACTGGCCCTAGGAGTAGTAGCTAGGGATACTAGGAGTAGTAGCTAGGGATCGAGTGTGCGAGATGAACCGGAGAAAGTAAATGCAGAGAGATGAAATGCAAAAAAGACGAAGGGATGTGATGGTTGCTTGTCCGTTTATTTTACCAGGCCACTTATTATTGGGAGTAGTTGGGTTTTGTCATATGACGGCTTTACTGCCGCGACACGAGCAGGGTGAGACTCCCGTGCAGCGGCGCCCTCTACACTAGTACTACATCGGTCGTGGTTTATCCCCCATTGAATTTGACTGAAGATTTAACTGACAAAATGTTAGTGCATGTCAACAAAAACAATATCGTTGGATTCGTATTTGAACATAGTTTTCAATGATATAATTTTAGGTGACATGCATCAACATTTATCGTACTATATATAATGTTAGTTCAATTTGTGGTGGTACTAATCTATAGTAAGGTGCCCGTGCATTGCACGAAAGAGTGAAATGCATTGATCGGGTAGTTGTTTATTTTGACAAAGGATGTGGGTCATCTCATGTGTAACAGGTATCGATAGGTTTCTTCGGATATTATTTCATCTCTAGAGCTCATAAACATTCGTGTCGGGGATACCCCGCGGTGTAACCCGGCCGGATGTATGACCCAGCTGGATCTTGGCGACTCACTGGTAACCCGCCCGATCTTGGCGACTCATTAGTAATCCGGCGGGCGGGTCAGACGGACGACAAGGCCCAAGGCCCAGTAGGCCGGTACGTATGATGGTGGGCCGGCTAAGAGGAAAGGCATAAGGAGTATTCCCTTACAAAGGAAGCAAGACTAGGACTCCACCTGTAATAGTGTAATCCTAATCCTACTAGGACTAGTCATGTAACCCACCCCTTCAACATATAAAAGGAGGGGCAGGGCACCCCAAGAGGAGGAAAAAATAATGGCTAAGGCTAGACACAATTAGGAGAGTCGGCTTATGTGGCGACTCCCTCATGATCACAATGAGACCTAGCCACAAACAGCATGTAGGGCTATTACCAGATGATGTTTCCCGGGGCCCGAAGCTGTCTAAACCCTTGTCTTGTGTTGTGTCTCTCGATTCCGATCAACCCCTGTCGGTGTCAAAACCGGCGGATCTCGGGTAGGGGGTCTCAAACTGTGTGTATAGGCGGATGGTAACAGGAGACAAGGGACACAATGTTTTTACCCAGGATCGGGCCCTCTCGATGGAGGTAAAACCCTACTCCCGCTTGATTAATATTGATGATATGGGTAGTACAAGAGTAGATCTACCACGAGATCGAGAGGCTAGACCTCGGAAGCTAGCCTATGGTATGATTGTTGTTCGCCCCACGGACTAAAACCCTCCGTTTATATAGACACCGGAGAGGGCTAGGGTTACAGTAGTCGGTTACAATGGGAGGAGATGTACATATCCGTATCGCCAAGATTGCCTTCCACGCCAAGGAAAGTCCCATCCGGACACGGGACGAAGTCTTCAATCTTGTATCTTCATAGTCCAGGAGTCCGGGCGAAGGTTATAGTCCGGCCATCCGGACACCCCCTAATCCAGGACTCCCTCAGTAGCCCCTGAACCAGGCTTCAATGACGATGAGTCCGACGCGCAGATTGTCTTCGGCATTGCAAGACGGGTTCCTCCTCCGAATACTTCATAGAAGATTTTGAACACAAGGATAGTGTACGGCTCTACAAAATAAGTTCCACATACCACCGTAGAGGGAATAATATTTACACAAATCCAATCTGCTGACGTATTCCGCAGCATGACATCACACCACGACCAAGCCTTTATTCAAATCATTTTACTGCCCCACCTCAGCGCGTTTAGCGAGGCGGTTTCCTTGGCACGTCTTTTCGAAGCAGAGATCGTGTCCCCTTATTCCGGGATTCTCATCAATACGGGCGTGTAGTAACCCAATCGTGTCCGTTGGTATGTCTCCTCTATCGAAGGCGAGTCCCAGACGGTCACGGGGAGGGCTCTTGGTATTCAACCTCTTTATAAAGAGACCAAGGCTCGACTCCTTTCTTTCAATCTCAATAGAATCCGCCTCTCACCTTGAGTTCCAACACCCGAAGCTCCAGATTCAGGCGCTTCGGACCATTGATGATGTCCGGTTCCGACCTTCAAGGCCGGTGGATGCCTTCCTCCGTTACATAAGAAGACGTGCTAAAGCTAAGAGATGCCATGTATCTAACCGGCGAAATCTCGCATAGGCTGCCTGCTCAAGGGCAGGTTATTCCCACTCCCAAGCCTGGCGAGAGCGTGGTGTTCGCGTCTCACTTCCTTCGGGGGCTAGGCTTCCCGACGGACCCCTTCGTGAGGGGGCTCCTGTTTTATTATGGGCTGGGATTTCACGATTTGGCTCGGGAGTCCATCCTCCACATCTCATCGTTCATTGTCGTGTGCGAAGCCTTCCTCCGTATTACTCCTCACTTCAGGTTGTGGCTTAAGACCTTCAAAGTAGAGCCGAAGATGATCGAGGGGCAGCACGCGGAGTGCGGAGGTGTTGTCATAAGAAAGAATGCTGACGCTCCATGGCCCGAGGGCTCTTTTCAAGAGGAGTTCAACTTATGGCAACGAGAGTGGTTTTATATCACAGCTCCCAAGGGCACCAAGTGGGTGGCGCCACCTGCCTTTCGCTCGGGTCCCCCACCACAGCTAGCGTCATGGGTCAATAGAGGGTTTAAGCGGGGCCGCCCAAGGATGTGCCTTGTTGCAGGCCGCATTTGAAATCTCCTAGAAAGAGAGATCAATCTGGTCGAGTGACGCAGGTCATGTTGATTCACCGCACCGCCTGCAACGCCGCCTCCACCGGTGGGAGTTTAATCCGGAGGGACCACGAGCCCTCCAACATTTTACGGGCGCGATGCCCATGGAGATGTACAAATTGTTCTTCGGATCACAAGCAATGTGTCCGGACTCGACCGAGGACGCAGGTCTAAGCTGCAATCGCCCGGATACTCAAGTAAGTAGCCTTGTACCCGGACACGCTATCCGTATATTTATCATAAAATATCCCTTAAAAGAGTTGTCCCTTAAACAGGAGTGGATAGTGAAAGCAAATCTAATTAGGTGTCCGGCCCCCCTCCCTGAGACCAAGCCGGATCCCGTGTTAACCAAGATGCTGGAGGTTGCGCCTTTGGAAGAAGGCGAAGGGGGGAACAAGGAAGCTACCGCCTCCCCGAAGGAGGCTGCCAGGAAAGGAGGAATCAAGAATTCCTCTATCCAGGGGAAGAAGAGGACCGCCTCTGAAGACCCGGAGACCATGGTCTCAAAGCAGGGGAAGAAATCTTTGTCAGAGGGTCCTGCGCCGCGGGATGCCTCGGCCGCACTGTGCCCCCAAGGGGATCAGCCCTCCACCGAGCCATAAGTAGAGAGGGGAGTTTTAAAATAAGAGACGTCCCTGTTCTATTTCTGAGGAAGATAACCGAAATTTTACCATGTAGTCCGGATCTCAACCCTTCTCAGCAGAGCTCATCTTCAGGGGATCTTCGTTCGGAGATGATGGAGAGCGGAACGCCTCCCCCTGCCGTACCGCCTTGCGTGGCGGGCGACCCTGATGTGTCGTCACAGAGGGTTTCTCCGAATCCGACAGGGCCGGAAGGCAATCGTATGGCCCCCCAAGGCCCTCCGTGTCCGGCCTTCGAAAAAGGCCATCGGACGAGTCCGGCACCGTCTGGTGCACGGTCGGAGGAGCTGAAGGATCTGCTCGGGCGAGCGTCTATCTCAGAAGAACACCATGCGTTGATGGGTAAGGTGATTGAAAGGATTTCATCCGCGGAGAGAGGGTTGTACGAGGCCGTCAGGAGTTTACTGACAGGTTTTGAGGTACGCGAAATGATGTACCTTTTGATAGTTTCCGCATATATGAGATGCGCCCTGTGTAGATAGTAGCCCCTGAGACTCGGTGCGTTGTCAAAAATGATGGCGCGCCGAGGATCATAATCCCAGGTGTAATATGTCTCCCTTCGTATGTAGGTGGCGAAGTGTTCGGTGGTTAGCCGGACTGATGAATTTGCCGAGCTAAAGCGGCAACTTGACATGGCATATGCCGACATCGCACTTGTCAACAACCGGCTTGACAAGGCACAAGGTATGTAATTTCTCCGAAGACACCTGGTAAGAGGAGCTTGATGCCCGTATCTTACAACATGTGTGCTTGATGCAGATGGTGCCGCTGCCATGGAGAACCTTCGGCGGAACTTGCCCGAGCCAAGGAGCAGGCCAGAAAAGCGGCGCGGCTGCCTTAAAGGCGGTCAAGAGCTGAAAGCGAACAGGCTGCTCACTACCAAGCAAGAAGGAAATGGCCGAGATGGCTGTGAAGTTGAAGAATGCTGCCGACCGCCGCAAGCTTCTTGAAAAGAAGATCGGGCGGAATGAAGGACTCAAGAAGGCCACTACCGAGGCCAAGGATGCTCGTGACCGTGATGAGAGCTATGAAGGAGGAACTACGCCGGGCCGTAGATATCACAACCGAAAGCCCTTTATGCTGCGATGAAGTTCGGGATCCTAAATATGTCCGCTGGACCGGCTGTCGAGTGCGGCGGACACTTATCTGGACTTGGCGGCGAGTGCCGCGGACGCGGCCGAACACTTCCAGATCAAAAGGATCATGAAGTGGAAAAGATTTTTTGTTCGTAATTCCACAATCCAGAGCGCCCACTTCCATTAACCGATCGTTTGGCCGCATGGGCGGAGCTGAATAGGTTATCTGAACTCGCCATGAAGTATGTCATGAGTCATCTATGGCCGGAAAGTCCCGAGCCGAAGAGTTATTTTAGCTTGGTGCAGCAGTTCCTTAGTGCAGTGCCGCATATCAATGCAATGAAAAGGTCAGCGTGCATAGAGGGTGCGCGGATGGCTCTTGCCCGTGTCAAGACATACTGGGTGGAGATGAAGGCTGTCACTGTTGCATCCCAAGATTCGGACGGGAGCCGAGTACCTGTCGAGCACTATTTTCAGGAAGTTCTGCAGGGCGCTCGTTTAATAGAGACGCAGTGCTCGAAGGATATTATGTTCAAATAACATGTATTATTGTAAAACAATGTTTCGGGGGATTATAAAAGCTTTTTATACTTGTGCCTTTAAGAATTAAAATACCTCCTATGCGGCCGTTAATGTATATGTATATATAACCTAAAAGATGGCAGTCTTCGGCTTCAGCCCCCATGCATATAATGCGGTGGTGTTCGCAAAAGGCGCATTTTCACTCTTGATCCAACGTCTTGGTCCTATTAAGGAGGTGATAGCGCAGCGAACTAGGCAACCGGACTATAATGCTTTATCACTTTCACTTAGCCATAGGAGTTTGACAGGTGGGGCTACTATATAGCCCCTAGGGGCACCGCGCCACCCGATTGGGCAGGGTGTGCTCGGCCGAAACGCCCTTCGTTAATGCGGAGGAATCCTAAAGATTCGCGGGTCATCGAAAGTGGTTGACCAGTCTCACGCTATATCATGACAGTCGGCCGCTTTCATCGAGGTGCTCGCTGGCCGAACTGGGCACATCGCAGAGTTCTCCCGGTGCCGCTTTAGCCATAGAGCGGAACGTAAGGCAGCAAAACACAGGAGCCGGGCAAACCCAACATTTGACCAAAGACATGATTCGGAGCTGATGCATATAAGGCCAAACTCGCGACACCAAACACTCCCTAAGGTATTCGGTCTTTATGAAAACGGGTTGAACAACGCCCTTGGTAATAAGCCCTCGTGTCGTGCACGCGCAAAATTCGACGTGGCCACATGCCAAGACGCCAGCCTCCTCCTCGGTTATATCATGAAACCAGGGATGTATCAACAAGAGACAATAAAAAGGTTTACGCAGGGTCTTAATCTAAAAAGAATCCTTGGAATGGGTCCCTACTACACGTCTGCGCCTGTGTCTCCGTTGTGCCGTATCCTGGACGGGTGTAGCACGGTGTTCATATGTAAAAGAGAGGAACTTAGTTGACAAAGATCGTGCTAAAATGTACGTTATATTAAATAAACAAAGTATAATTCAAAAAATGAACAAAATTGAGCTTTATTGTCTCTTGTTGTACATGCGAGGAGCCCCTTGTACGGGGGTATGCGGCTAGTAAGCCCTTGTATGTTTACGCCGGACTTGTCTAGCCATGTCCGGGGTCTGGACGACCTGTTTAGGTGCTTTGATTAGTGAAGCCGGTTTAGTGTGTGGCTGTCAAGGCAGCCACACAATCTTCCGCGCTCGAGGAACACTCGATATTTCCCTTTAATGAGATGATGCCTCGTGGACCGGGCATTTTAAGTGTAAGAGATGCATAATGCGGTATTGCGTTAAAGCGGCGAAGCTTCAAGGCCCCAAAGAGTGCTTGATAGCTACTTGTAAATGGGGCGATGTGGAAGGTTAGCTTTTTGCGGCGGAAGTTGTCGGGAGCCGAACATAACTTCTAGCAGGAGAGAGCCCGCATAATGGGCATCTGGGCTGGCGCTACCCTTGAAAGGAAGTGTTGCTATGGCTAATTTTTGTTGGGTCTATCCCATTTTATGGATTGTGTCCTGATATAGCAGGTTTAGATCACCGCCGCCGTCCATTAGGACTTGTGTAAAGTGGAGTCCACAATTATCGGATCTAATATCAAGGCAGTCCAGCCTGCATTCCGGATACTTCTAGAGTAATCCCGATGGTCGAAGGTGATTGGTTTTAACAACCAGTGGTGGGACTCCTCTCCGATAGGCCGTATGGCGCGATTCTATAGGCGCCACTGCTTTTTCCCTTTGTCACGTGAAGTTAGTTTACTATTTTGACTTCTTGTGGGAAATTATTTTGTTTTCTGGTGCTCTGCTTGTGGGGTTCGTCATCGTCCTCGCTTGGTGTGTCGAGCCCCTTGTGTTCGGCGTTGAGTTTGCCGGATTGCTTGAAGACCCAACAATCTCTGTGGGTATGGTTTGTAGGCTTCCCAGGAGTACTATGGATTTGGCATATCTTCTCCAAGATTTTGTTTAGGTTACATAGCTCGTCCCTGTTATCCTTGAGGGGCAGCTTTTTCGATTCTGCCGAGCTTTTGAATCTGCGCTGCTGATCGCCGTGGTTTTGGGCTGTTTCCCTTGGTCCGGTGCTGGTCCTTGCTACGTCGCGGTTTCCCGTTTCCATCCCTAACTTCGGATGTACTTGGGTCGCTAGTACTGCATCTTGCCAACCAGCTATCCTCTCCTGCGCAAAAGCGGGTCATGAGGCTTGTTAATGCGGCCATTGTTCTTGGCTTTTCTTGGCCGAGGTCTCTGGCGAGCCATTCGTCTCAGACGCTGTGTTTGGAAGCTGCTAAGGCTTCGGCATCCGGGCAGTCGACTATCTGGTTCTTTTTAGTAAGGAATCTGTTCCAGAATTTCCGGGCTGACTCTCCGGGTTGTTGAGTTATGTGACTTAAATCGTGTGCATCCGGAGGTCGGACATAGGTCCCTTGAAATTTTGCCCAAAAAGCATCCTCGAGCTCTTCCCAACTTCCAATGGTGTTTTCAGGAAGGCTTTTAAGCCAATGCCGGGCTGGCCCTTTGAGCTTGAGGGGTAAGTATTTTATGGCGTGGAGTTCATCTCCTCTACCCATGTGTATGTGGAGGATGTAATCCTCAATCCAGACTCCAGGGTCTTTTGTTCCATCGTATGCCTCTATGTTTACGTGCTTGAATCCCGCTGGAAATTCATGATCCAGCACCTCATCGGTGAAACATAGGGGGTGTGCGGCACCCCTATATTTGGGTGTACTGTGATGTTCAGATACTTGTTGTGTTGCATTGCTTACTAGAGCTTGCTTTCTTGGCCCGTAGATAGATCTGGCTGGGCCATCTTTTTGATGCGAATCCTCAGCGGATCGCGTCGACTTGTGTGCGGTGCCCTTTTCCGCCTATGTTGGCCATGGGGTTGTTTATCCGACCGGTGGCTTCCTTATTTTTTGATTGCGGGGTTTCTAAGGCCTCCTCATCAAATTCCGCAGTAATTTTCGCCGGATAGCTCTTTGTGTGGCGACTATCGCCGATTTGTCTCATGTGTTGAGTACTTTGCTCCATCTAATTCTGAGTGCATCTTCCGCTGTTTTGAGCTTCCGCTTCGCTTTTTCAGGCTACACGCATGATGGCGAAAGCCTTTGTGGAGATTCTTATGCTCAAAGAACTTTTCCGGCGGAGGTCGTCGGACTATTATCTTCGCCGGGACGGGTTGTTCGGTTTGTTTATCCAAGTTGACCTGTTCGGACGGTTGCTCGATGGCATGTTCGCCATCCGCCGGTTCGCCCCTGCGTGGCTGGGTCTCAGATGGCTTGTCTCTGTCGAGGTGGGGTTTGAGCGGCGCTTACGCCGCCGCTTTGATCGCCGAGGGAACGATCCTCGTTCCCCTTTGTTCCTCGTCGTCGTTTCTTTTAGGTGTGTCCACCATGTATACATCGTGAGATGAGGTGGTTGTCCAAAGGCCCTATAGGCGCTGGTTCTGTTTTGCCTCCTACATCGTCGTCCATACCGTCGATGTCTTCAAAGTCGAAGTCGAGCATGTCGGTTAAATCATCGACAGTGGCTACGAAGTGGGTGGTGGGTGGGCTCTGAATTTCTTTGTCATCCGCATCCCAACCTTGCTGACCATAGTCCGGCCAGGGCTCTCCTGATAAAGATAGAGACTTTAGTGAATTCAGGATGTCGCGAAGGGCGAGTGCTGAAAGATGTCCGCGGCGGCGAACTCCATGATCGGCGCCCAATCGGATTCGATTGGCAGGGGCGCGGAAGGTTCGGAGTCCGGAGAGGAGTCCGACACCTTGGAGTCACGAGCTTCGCAAAGGACAAGGCTGGTGTTTGGCTCGATCGCAGAGATTGCAGCCCCCGAGGCGGTGTCCAGCCACCCGTCCTCGATTGGCGCAGTAGGCTCCGAGCTAAGGGTCGGAGCGGACATCGGTGCGCCTTCGTGGCACTGCTCGCGGCAAAGCTAGATCATGCCCATCGTGATAAAGGCGGCACGCCGGCCGTGGCTCAACCCGCTGAAGATCAAGTCTCCGCGGACGCCGACCGTGTAGTTCAAACTTCCAAATCTGACCTTATGGCCAGGGGCATAGCTTTCGATCTGCTTCGGATGGCCAAGCGAATTGGCCCGCAGTGCAAAGCCGCCGAATGCGAAGATCTGTCCGGGGAGAAAAGTCTCACCCTGGACCGTGTCATTGTTGATGATCGGAGGAGCCATCGAGCCTAAAGATGACGACACAGAGGAACTCTCAATGAAAGCACCAATGTAGGTGTCAAAACCGGCGGATCTCGGGTAGGGGGTCCCGAACTGTGCGTCTAGGCGGATGGTAACAGGAGAGAAGGGACACGATGTTTTTACCTGTGTTCGGGCCCTCTCGATGGAGGTAAAACCCTACTCCCGCTTGATTAATATTGATGATATGGGTAGTACAAGAGTAGATCTACCACGAGATTAGAGAGGTTAAACCCAGAAGCTAGCCTATGGTATGATTGTTGTTCGCCCCACGGATTAGAACCTCCGTTTATATAGACACCGGAGAGGGCTAGGGTTACACAGTAGTCGGTTACAATGGGAGGAGATCTACATATCCAGACGCCAAGCTTGCCTTCCACGCCAAGGAAAGTCCCATCCGGACACGGGACGAAGTCTTCAATCTTGTATCTTCATAGTCCAGGAGTCCGGCCGAAGGTTATAGTCCGGCCATCCGGACACCCCCTAATCCAGGACTCCCTCAACCCCTCTCAAGCTATCACATAGATGCGTTGGCCTCACGACTAAATCCTCACACTAGGACATCTGTCGTGACAATTCCACGACAATTGGTGCCCATCGTGGGGCTCGCGCACGGTGGTGTTGAGTTCTTGGAGGAATATTTTCTACGGATCGAGAAGCTCGCAGTGTGCCGGTGGTGTTGAGTTCTTGGAGGAATCTTTTCTAGGGATCGAGAAGCTTGCAATGTGCCGGAGGAAGGAAGAGCCGGTAGGAACAATCATGCAAGATAACCCGGCATGGGACGAAACATGGTGCCGGCGAATTCACCATGTTATGCTCAGAATCATGATTAAACTTGGAGCTCGATGTACGACGAGGTTTTGGTCCAAGAGAAACTAGAACTGCGTTGAATATGCCGCCGCGAAATTGCCAAGTTGATATGACCGACAGGCGATCTAGCCCAAAGCCAGATCGAATATTTTTCGGAGCAGTGACGCCTGTCGCGGAACCCGACTAGATGTCCATCACGCACGCACCATGGAGGTTCACCGAGACCGAGACATAAGAAAACTTTCCCTGTGCCACTACAAGTCGCAAGGAAACTCCACAGGGCGGCGGAAGACCAAACCAAGGCGTCTCGTCGTTCCTACTTTTCATGGGAAGGCAAAATTGACCCGCCTACTGATCGGCCAAGGGCTGATGTGGTCGGTCGCTAGTGCTGCCGCTCCACATGATCCGCTCAAAGGACACCTTGCTACTATTACTACAAGTAGGACCAAATTCCAACGAAGAAAAAAGGCATCTGCTATAGCCACTGATCTACTGGTGGAGAACAACCAATAAAAGGTCAAACCAACCAAAAGTTTTTTACCAAAGGAAGAAGGCCACGGCTTGGAGATGGATGCGGACATGTGTCAACCAGGTCGCTCACGATCCAGAAACGGAAATCACCACGACCCGGACTACTCTGTCGCAGTTTTGCGCGGCCCCCGAGCTGCCCGGCTTGCCTCCACTCAACCACAGGCTCACCCACTCGCCGCGTGGCCTGTCTCGAGCCGCCTCACCAGTTCATTTCGTCTACTACAAACCACCGTCGTTGCTTGCAAGCGGTCATTCTCATCGCGGCCTACCTGGATGGCCTGTTGGCTCCGCTGCTGAGACTGGAGAGCCGCCGCCTCCACGGCCTTGCGCATCCGTTGCGTCAAACCGCAGATGAAAAACTGTCGGCTGTTTCTTCCACTATGATGCAGTTGCTGCTGTTCCAGCACTCTGCGGTGGGCCACCGTCGCTTGAGTCACCAGCCTTGAGCCGCCGTCCACCCGCCTGCCTGTAACACCCCCAGTGTCATGCTACAGTAAACTCTATTAATGGTGCCACATCATCATTATTAAATTTTGCTAATCATCACCTTATCCCAAACCGACCTCAAATTCAAATTCAAAAGACAAGTCAAAATTATTTCTCCTCAAGCTATAAAACTAAAATGCTCGAATAAGTTCTATACAAATTTCCCTGATCAATGTCATGTTGAAAACAACTTGGTTTGGCTCAAAAATAAATTCCTAGGAAATTAATGAGTGGTCCAAACTCATTTAAATTGGCCTTTTCATAATAAACAAATATTTATGAGTTTCAATTGACCCAAACTTTTGTGCCACTCTTAGCTTTTGTGTTAGATTTATGTGCAAAGTTCCGCTCAAAGCAAAAATCATTTGGTGCCCCAAATTGATGCAAAACAAGAGCAGAAAATACAAAATAGCAAAGAGTTAAAAAACTAAAGTCAAGGTGCACTTTGGCCCAACACCCCACACCGAAGCCCAGCCCACCGCTAGGTTGTCCCTTCCTCTGTTCATCGGGTGCTTGTGGACGCAGGGCGACCGTACATGGCGCCGATGGCCACGGGGCGGCCATCCACGCCGGGCGCCCTACAAGATCGCTCTCTCCTCCTCCCAACCCTAGCTCAATTCCCCTTCTCTCCCTCGCCATCGTTTTCTCCCCAACGCGAATCCCGGCGGTCGCCGCGCGTTCAAGATCGATCCCGCTGCCACCGCCACCCCGAAGCACGCCACGGCGTCAGGCGGTCCGCCGTCGTCGCCTCCTTCCTCTACGCCTCGGCTCGTCTCCAGGCCGCCGAGCTCGCCATCGTGGGTCTTCGCTGCCACGGCCGCCATCACTCGCCGCCGATCCGCTCGCCTCCGACCAGCCCCGTCTCCCGACCTCGCCATCGAGCTCGCGGTGAGCATCTCGTCCGGCTTCCCTCCTCCCGCCTCGACCGTCGTCAGATTGCCCACCACTGCGCATTTAACACCATGGCGAAACTCGCGCTTGCCCATGCGTGCGTGCCTCGCCTCGTGCCGCGATTGGTCGCGCTTGCCCGCCAGAGGTGCTGCTCCCCGCCACGCCTGTCGCTGCTCCTCAAGGCCCCCGCTCATGAGCCCGCAATATGCCCATCGCTCACGCTGCCCTCGCTGCTTCTATCGATGTTGCTGTGTTGCCGCGCCGTTGTTTCTGCTATCGCTCGTGCTAGCTTCATTGTTGTTGTTGCGTGTTGCTACCGCTGCTAGAGCTCCTGCTACTACAGCCGGCTGTTAGTATCACTGGCCATGGCTATGGCTGGTCGAAATGTGCTCTGCGTGTGTGTGTGTTCTCGTGTGAGTGTTTTTGTGTGTGCGTGAGTGCGTGTGTGTGTGTGGCGGCCGCTCTAGTTAGTTTAGTTAGTGTAGTAGTAGTTAATTAGTCTAATAGTAGATGGCAGGTGGGACAAACTGTTTATATTAAAGTGCTAAACTAGATTTAGAATAGCTAAGTCCATGACAAGTAGGGCCCCTTCACTATTCACATTGACTAGTCAAAGTCGACCGGGCTGTTGACTAAGTCAACGGGCCCTAGCCCCACATGTCACTTTCTGTATTACGGCTGGGTACACTTTTGGATACCCATAGCCTTTTTCCTTTTAAATTCGTTTTAGTAATAAATCCAGAAATTTCAGAAAAACTTTAATCTTTAAAAATTCATAGAAAATTAACCGTAGCTCGATGAAAAGTTTTCTACATGAAAGTTGCTCGTAACAACGAGACAAATCTGAACACGTGGTTCGCTCGTCCGCCACACGTCCCTAGCATAGCAAACGTTGAACTTTACCTCCGGTTCATCTGTTTGACAGACGTCTCGAACCGGAATACATTCCTGCTGAATTCCCCTTCACCTATATCGTAGCCATGCGTTAGGTCACACCCGCGCAACATATTGCCATGTTACGCTTTGTGATGCTATGTTTGCTTTTATATTTACTGTTTCTTCCCTCTTCTCTCCGGTAGACCCCAAGACCGATCTTCGATGTCCTCGTGATCGACTACGCCACCGACGACCCTCTCTTGCCGAGCAACCAGCAAGCCCCCCCCCTTGATCACCGGATATCGCCTACTCTTCTCTATACTGCTTGCATTAGAGTAGTATAGCATGTTACTGTTTTCGGATACTCCTATATCGTTGCATAACCTGTCCTTGTAACTTCGTTGTTACCTTTACCCGCAATCCTATATGCTTAGTATAGGATGCTAGTATTCATCTGTGGCCCTTCATACTTGTCCGTCTCGCCGTGCTATATTATCGGGCCGTGATCACTCGGGAGGTGATCACGGTATATACTATATACTGTACACTATTACATTACCGTGGTACTGTTCGGAGATGGGGCTGAAAGGACAGTGGTTCCATCCCGGTAGAGGTGGGCCTAGGTTCCCACGGCCCCGATCACATCAAGCATTATATACTGTTACCTGGCCTGTTCGGCGTTCGCGGTTACCTAACACGCTTAACGAGGTCTTGGTATTTGATCCGGGTTGGCTACGAGCTTATACGCACTAACCATCTACGGGAGTAGTTATGGGTATCCCGCGCCGTGGTATCACCGGCATTTCAGACGTCACGACGAGCGCGCTACCGGATTGGACTGGAACGCTGATGGGCTAGGTCTGCTTCGTCACAGACGCAACGCAGTGTGTGCTTTCAGGCGATGGGCCCAACCTGCGCGCTTAGGTTTAGACCGCGTGTTGGCCTCTCTCACAGTGCCTAGGTGGGGCTGCGACGTGTTGATTTTCCGCGCCGGGCATGACCCAGAAAGTGTGTCCGCCAAATGGGATCAAGCGTCTGGGTAAGATGGTGCACCTCGCAGGAAGTTAATCTATTCGAATAGCCGTGATCTTGGTAATG
The DNA here is from genome assembly GCA_021605205.1 of Aegilops longissima. Lineage (NCBI taxonomy): Eukaryota > Viridiplantae > Streptophyta > Magnoliopsida > Poales > Poaceae > Aegilops > Aegilops longissima. The sequence continues at coordinate 521,218,737 of CM038679.1, forward strand.
TGACGACTTGGAGTTGTACCTTGAGCTTATGACAACTAGAACCGGATACTTGATAAAACACACCCTTCCAAGTGCCGATATAACCGTGGTCGCCTCGCCCGGGTTATGAGCAGGGGATTGCCGGTAGGATTATTGCTATATGATGTTACTTGGAGGACTTCCGTTGTCCTCTTCATCTCTGCTGCATCGGTGTCCGTAAGCGTAGTCTTCGTTAAGACTAGCTATCCCCTCTTACTCGGCATTCTGCATTCAGTCCATCGATATGGCCTTTACACATATATCCATGCATATGTAGTGTAGCTCCTTGTTTGCAGTACTTTGGATGAGTACTCATGGTTGCCTTGTTCCCCTTTTCCCCTACCTCTACTCGATTGTCGCAACCAGCGATGGAGCCCAGGAGCCGACGTCACCGCCTATGACGACTACTACTGGAGGTGCCTACTACTACGTGCAGCCCCCGACGACGACCTGGGAGTAACCTAGGAGGATCCTGTGCAGGAGGCCTACTCCTCTTCGTCAGATCCCGCTTTGTGCTAGCCTTCTTAAGGCAAAACCTTGTTTAACTTATGTCCAGACTCAGATATTGTTGCTTCCACTGACTCGCCTATGATCGAGCACTTGTATTCGAGCCCTCGAGGCCCCGGCTTGTATTATGATGCTTGTATGACTTATTTTATTTGTAGAGTTGTGTTGTGATATCTTCCCGTGAGTCCCTGATCTTGATCGTACACATTTGCGTGCATGATTAGTGTACGATTGAATCGAGGGCGTCACACTGCCACAGTGGCGGTCCTGTTTACGGCTAATCAAGTCATCTACTGCTGGGCCGCCCGGTTTTGCCTCGGTCCTCGACCCGCCGGTGCGCCTTTGCTGCCGTACTCCGGCACTGGCTCATTTCTGTCGTCTCCACCTCAGCCGTTTCCAAGGCGCTCCCGATGCAGAGTACCAGCAACCAGGAAAGCGTGTCGGACTCCTGGTTAAAAAGAAAAAGAGAAAAAGGGAAATATGGTGCTAGAAGCATCAATACAGGTATTCCAGTGTGGACAAGCCGTCCAGAAGAAAAATCAACATGCATGCATGAACGACTTAAGTATTATTATTACTGTCTACTCGCGAGAGGAAAGAACACAAAAAGGATCAAGTCCCCAGAATGAAAAAGGACTAAAGGGAGCGCACATCATCAGATCAACCAAGCACCTGCTATCTTTTTTGTCTTACTACTTCCAACATTGGCATCGGCATTCGTCCGACAAAAATATCAGTGGACTACTCACATCAGGTTTCAGTCTACAGTTACTGCATCTACACATAGTGGATTAAATTCTCTGTTGGGGACGATCAGCGCAGCACTACGGACTGGACAACTCCGACCATACACGCGCCTTGTGCAGAACAGGGAATCATCAGCATACTTGATACGAAGGCTGTTTGTTGGTCTTGTTTACATAGGACGCACCGGAATACGTCCAACGTGATCCAGTACTCGTATCCGTGTTCATTCAGAAAATAAATCAGGTGCTATCTGTTCTTAGTATATTTTTTGGCACATATTAATTCTTTTGAGAACAACTGCTCCGCCTTTCAAATATATTTTACGCAGGACAAAGTCCATTACAAAAGTGATGTCATGCTATAGACATGAGGCTCGCACCGGTTTTAATGTTGTGGCCAACTCTCACGACTGCGCCGGCTTAAATGTCGTCGCCAGCTCCCGCGCCTGCACCGGCTACCACTGCCGCGGTCGACTTGTCAGCCTGCACCCGTGCGTGCCGGTCTCCAACACCGCGGACGACTCCTTCGCCAATGGAGACGCGCATGCCACCGCTCCCGCAGTCCGGTCTACATCAACATGCAGGGACCATGCCAATACGCGTGCAAGTCACCGCTCCTGTTGTTGGGTTTACATCAATACGTGGATGACTCATCTGTCCGCGCCTGCGATTGATTTGCCCGCCCGCACCGGCTTACAACGCCGTGGCTGGTTCATCTGTCTGCTCCCGCGGCCGACTCAGCCATGATTGATTTCAGCTTTACCATGGTGATCATCAACTCCGTGGTTGATAATTACAGGCCTGGCGTATCAGGTGAAATGCATCCAGTATATTTTTATATTACATATTGCTTTCTTTAAAAGAGCAATTACTCTGTCTTGTGAGGTTCTCCAATGCAGGACAAGTTGTCTACTGCAAAAGGGACTATTATATCACTGAGCTGTTGAAAGAGTCATACCGATTATATCACGGTCAAGCATGGAGAATCTCAAGAAAACTCCTTGAGTCGTCTTAAGTCTCGGGGGCTACAATGACATAACTTGGCGGAATTGGCCATTCTCAGTGAATTCAAGAAGCCCGGGTCATTGGAAGGAAGATAACCCGATCCCGTAGGCTGCTGCCTTATTGATGAAAATTTGAAGGCGTTATAAAATTTCCGGCTCAAAATGAAGATTCTGGTTTAAAATCCTGCTCAAGAGACATATCTCTCCTATAAAGCTTTGAAGCTCTCAATATCCGGTTTAACATCCGGTTCAAAAAGAATTCATCTCTCGCAAGTTCGAGTTAAGGTTGCCAAAGAGAACTTGCTGTCATGATGTGCAGTTCAAACATGGGTATCCTGCCTTATGGGCTCAGCTTATTATGGTTACTTGGGGGCTTCTTGTTCAAACATAGGTGTATTCACCAAAGAGAACATAGTGTTACTACCCTCTTGACCGAATAAGTCACTTGGGGGCTTCCTATTCAAACATAGGTGTATTCACCAAAGAGAACATGGCGTTACTACCTTTTTGACTGGGTTATCTTGTTCAAACATAGGTGTATTCACCAAAGAGGACATGATCCTTCTGGGTCATCCTGCCTGTATGCCAGCTGCTTCTTCATCAGTAATCTGATTGGTCTGCGAACTCTTAATACCAATCTTTAAAACAAGACCCTGAACTCGTTAAGGTTAAAACGCCGGTTTGTCATGTGAGGGCACGGCTTACAGATAGCGAGGATGAACCCAGGCTACTAAGCCGCCTTCATTGAAACTTGGTTAAACCTGCCTATTTGCATGATGCTACTCCGACTCGTACTCGATAAGTCAATCTTTAAACAATACCCTGAACTTATCCAGGTTAAAACATCGATTGGGTCATGTGAGAGCCGGCTTACAGAAAGCGAGGATACTCCAGTGGCTATCATGCTAGTTTCATTGAAGTATTCTGTTATCATACACATACATCATCATATATTACATCATACATTGCATCATCATTACATCATCATAACATACATCATATCTGCATGGATATACCCGTTTATATTGCAGGAACTGGTTTTCAAACTAGGTTATATTATTAAAATCTTTAATAGCCAACATGGCTGGATTTTATTACGGTTATCAATAACCAGTATTATGATTGAGGTTTTCAAAGTCGCTTCAGCGCAATGGCTATTATTTTATCAATGGATATGATTTATTCTACAATGGAGGAAATAGTCCTGAGTCGCTGCAGGCTTACGACCCGGCACTTGGGGGCTACATTATTCAAATTGAGATTACATCAAATATGCAAGTCCCATGTCACTGCCAGCATCCACCATGGCACTTGGGGGCTAATGCAAAGTCATTTTTTGCTCACATTATTGAAGACCCGACTCATCAAATTATAATGAGCCGGCCCTTGGGGGCTACCAATTGCTCCTGTTAAAAATTCAAGGTACACAAGTTAAATCCATTATATTGAAGGGTTCATTGCTCAGTTGGTAAAGCACAAAGCTCTTAACCTTATGGACGTGGGTTCGAGCCCCATGGTGGAGGTTACATAATATAATGTTATTTTTAATGAAGTATATATAAAGTCCCTGCTCATTATTGCATAATGACCCGGCCCTTGGGGGCTACACTAGTTGAAGTTTTCATGAGTACAAGGCAATTACAAGTCCCAGGCTGTTGCAAGCATGACAACCCGACACTTGGGGGCTGCATATATGGAATATTCAGTTTTTACTACTGACTGAGATGAACAAACAGGGATTTCTTCAAAGTGGTTATTTATATTGAAGTAAGTCTTAAGTCATCACTTTTCTCTGCTCAAGACTTGGGGGCTACATAACACGGATATAAGGGAGAAATATTTTCAAATTCTCAGTTTTGAGCAAACCAGATTGACCCAGCGTCACCAATCATTATGTCCCGGTGTCTGCAACAATCATAAACCAGCGTCATCAATAATCATGAACCAGCGTTGGCAACAATCATGAACCGGCGTTGGCAACAATCATGACACGAAATTATCAGTTTTTATAACCCGGTGATTTTGGAAATCATAGCCCGACAAGTTCTACATTTTCAAGCCAGCTGAATATTAGTTGAATATTTGAAGACTAATATTCTAATCAAGTCAGAGCATTGAAGGCTGAATCAAATGGATTCTTTATTTACAATATTTATTGTACAAGTAAATTGATTATGAAGCTGGTCTATTGACCTGGATTTTCTAGAAGGAGGAAATGACAAGGACTTAAGGATGATCAGGTGCCGGCTTACAAGAATATTTAACCCGGAGCAACCTGTCAAATTTGTTCTTGTGTTTATGTTGCAGATCAGTTTAACATGGATAAATCCAAATTAAACTGGGGGCTAATGTAGGGGATATACCCCGCGGTGTAACCCGGCCGGATGTATGACCCGATTGGATCTTGGCGACTCACTAGTAACCCGCCCGATCTTGGCGACTCATTAGTAATCCGGCGGGCGGGTCAGACGGACGACAAGGCCCAAGGCCCAGTAGGCCGGTTCGTATGATTGTGGGCCGGCTAAGAGGAAAGGCATAAGGAGTATTCCCTTACAAAGGAAGGAATACTAGGACTCCAATTGTAATAGAGTATCCTAATCCTACTAGGACTAGTCATGTAACCCGCCCCTTCAACATATATAAGGAGGGGCAGGGCACCCCAAGATGAGGAAAAAAATAATGGCTAAGGCTAGACACAATTAGGAGAGCCGGCTTATGCGGCGACTCCCTCATGATCATAATGAGACCTAGCCACCAACAGCATGTAGGGCTATTACTGGATGATGTTTCCCGGGGCCCGAAGCTGTCTAAACCCTTGTCTTGTGTTGTGTCTCTCGATTCCGGTCAACCCCTCTCAAGCTATCACATATTTGCGTTGGCCTCACGACTAAACCCTCACACTAGGACATCTGTCGTGACAATTCCACGACAATCCAGGTGAAATAGATAAAAAAAAGTATCTTTTGCAAACAAAAGCGTTCAACTGTTCAACCTGCGTCCAAAACTTGTGAAGAAATAACACTTATTGTGCTTTGCACTAAATGATCTTCAAGAATTAGTTTTTGAGTATCCATTGTTATACATGTTGGCTACAGATGACATGGCACTTTCTTATAGTCAACAGTTGGTTATACTATTAAGTATTAACCATGCCCTTATACACGTAGACCGAGGGATTAAATCAGGATGACGTGGAAGGGGGTAGAGGAGATGTAAGAAATGATTCATCATAAGTCTTTCACCAGTAATGTAGTAAAAATTCATACATGGAAGATTCTAGATTAAACCATAAATGGATACACTTTTATTCATGAGTGATACTCCGATAGAGCAAGATCATGCATGGAAGTCTCCGCATGCTTAGACAGCGGATTACATTGAGCGAAGATTAATGATCAACATTTAACTTGGTAATGCATATGTCCAGGTGAACCTCCTTGGAGTCCCCGTGCACCATGTTGGGGGGGGGGAATCATACCATGCGTCTTCCATGTCCACATCGGCAGGAAGGTCCCAGCTCGGCAGAGTCGAAGTCAGCTTCCTGTAGCCAGTGTCGCCGCCCATGTAGCTCGGAGGGGTAGTAACGGTGAGCACGCACCCGTACATCGGCCTCGTGACAGTGTCAGCGTCAGCAGCGTCGCCCCTGAAGCACACTACAGAGATGGGGCGGCGGCCTGCGCGGGCCTCGCCGGTGCCCACGATCAAGAGGAAGACGCTATCATCCTCCTCCGAGGCTAGCAGGCGGCGGTGATCCTCCAGCGACTCCGGCACGGTGAACGGGTAGCACGTCTCGTACTTGATGTTCTTCGTCGCAGGCCAGTAGTGATAGCCGGGCGCCTGCGTGAGGTGATGCATGAGGACTGCCGGCGAGCCCCAAAATGGCATCAGTCACTCATAGCAGTAGACGAAGGGCTCCTTGGAGGCATCGACCAGGCCGTCCATGAAACGGGAGTGGCTATAGGGGACGGTGCGCCAGTTGAATATATGAGCAAGTTACTACAAGATTTAGTCTGAATAAGCACAAAATAAATCATGACGGCTATAACAGAGATTAAACTAATCATGTGGACTAGCATAGTAGATGAATAGATCGAATCTAGGACACAGACTAGAAACATGAATTCTACCATGATTTCGAGCAGGAAGGATAGAAACACATACGGTGCAATGGGAGCAGCACTGTTGGTGTTGAGGTTGTCGCCCATGTTGTTGAGGAAGAGGTTGCCGAGGTCGGGGAAGAAGTCGTCATCGGTGAAGTCGTCGCTGCCAGCAGTCACGAGAGTGCACTCCCCAAATTTCAACAGCGCCCGCCGAATGGAGCGCAGGAGGGAGTGGCTGTAGGGGACGTTGCGGCCGCCGAATGGAGCGCAGGAGTAGCCCACAAAGCAGTAGATGGTGCTCCTCCCTAGTCTCTACTCTTATGTCTATCTCTACTACTCTTCTTTGTTTTTCATAATATATACTAGTTGTAGCTATCAAATCGAATAGTACTGCGCCGTCCGCTGCACGCCCGGCTGAACACGCCTCCTCGTCTCCATCAAACCCCTCCGTTAAACCCGCATGCAAACCGAGAAACCTACCCCGTCCCGCGGGAGGAAATTTGCCGGTTGCCGTTGGGGAATAATAGAGTCACGTCCAATCCATTTGAGTTAATTTCGTGTATGATTCTCCCTCTATAAAAAGTTAATTGCATCCTTAATCGTGTATTCTAAGTACTCTGTGGGTTCCACTGCCAGTACAGTGTACATGACTTGCAAGCTAGCTACAGATTCGTACAGAAAGTTAAAAAGAAACAAATCCATCCTTAATCTTGTATTCTAAGTACTCTATGGTTTCCACTACCAGTACAGTAGCGAAAGAAGTATATATTAAAAAAAATAAAAAAATAAAGTTTAGGATAGAATTTGAACTCAGGTCATCGCGCTGCGAGCATCCGGCCCGGACCAGTACACTAGGTGTTCGTTGCGGACAATGCAAGAGATAAACCTTTATAACAATGAGCCTGTCCGTTGCAATGGATCCAAAGTAGAATAACACATATTCACAAATTTGAAAGAAAATAGTTTAGTTTTGATATACATATCACTAAAAATATCTTATGTTACACTCCAAATGTATTCTTTGGGCTATTTTGATGAAGTAAAGGAGGAATGTGGTTGGTCTCAAGATACTAAGGCATTTTTTGTAAACTGGAGTAGAGAAGTGGGAATTGTTGCAAAAGGCCACAACTTACATCACAGCCGTTAGATGCAGATCTAATGGTCAGAAATGGCGGATGGCAGGTACACCATCATCACCAACTGAGTCTTTTATAGCAGTAAGTAATAAGTATAAGTATATATGAGTAGAGAAAAAACTGAGTTGGTGATGATGATGGTGTGCCTGCCATCTTATGATATAGACTGTCCGATCTATATCTGACGGATAGAAAGAAAACTATGACAATTTTACAAAAGATACCCGCACCTCTCTCCACATTTACAGATAAGGCCTTGCCTCGTTCATCCTTATCTCCCACAACCTCATTGCTGAGAAATTAAAAAAGGAAGTCTCTGGAACAATGTGGCATGGTGGCCGATGCCGGCGCCGTCCATCCCCATGCCTCCGCCCAGTCCGACCACCAGTCATCACCACGCCTCACTCCTCCTCACGTTATCTATCATCTTTCTTGAGATATCAGTTTTTCGATGAAATGGCCAACATACCATTTTCCGATAAAATTCTCAAGATATCTTTAGTTTTTACACATGGGATTACTCCTGCATGGGTCAATCACAACAGGTGTTTTGTAAAAAATGCATCTTGATGTTCCGTCCAATGCACGGGCATCTTGCTAATTTTTTTTGCACATAATTCCAAACACCACGTAGACACGGTCTTTGACCATTTTACAACTATGTTAGTATCATTGTTAGTGGTCAGCCGGTGCAGGTTATAGCCCCGGGTGTTTTAACCTTTTTTTAGTAATAATATCTGGCGATTGTTCGCCACGAGCTCAATCCTGGCGAATCCCACGTAATCGTCAGATTTCCATCCGACGGTGGCCTATTTTTAAGCCATAGTATTTGACAAAACCGCCACCCTTACACACGCATCAGAATCGCATCGCGGGCATTTGCAATCGCCATGTCTCCCAACAAGACGCTTGTCGGGATTGGAGTTAGCACCGATGGTGGTTCGTAGTCGTTCCATGCTCGGGCATTGAACTTTGTAACTATTTTATATTAGAATATACTACTCCTCCAGTCCTACTCCACTACTGCTCTACTCAAGCGAGTTAGGGCATAGTAGTAGGTATTGTAGGGAGTACCAGTACTGTGATCACTCAAGCAAGTTTTCTGGCATCGATATGACCCTACCCTGCTGGTATGTGTCTCATAAGTCAAGCGACGTGCTCTATTCATCATCACTTGTCCACTTCCCGTAGCACATATTCACTTCTCCATCTTTGACCGCACATAATCTCGCCCAATCTTCCATCCCCGCTAAGGCGCTTCCCACCCCCCCCCCCCTCATCCAAAACCCAAGCACGAAAAATGGCAGAACCGAGCATTGTCCGCGGAAAGAGTGGCTGGAATTCGCTCCCTGCAGAGGTAATCAAGCTCATTGTTTTGCGTGTGGACAATCTCAGTACCATGCCGCTCGCCGCGTGCTCGTCGGGGATGTACCGTTTACTCAAATCCCTCAGGCCAGAGCTTTTTAAGCCAGCTCCTTGCTTGCTGATGCCGCCTGATCTTCAGAAACGACATGTCACGTAGCATAACGATCATAGGGTGGCGAGCATCAACCCCCTTGACTGCGATCCGATCCCCGTCACCCTCAACTACATTAACGGTATGTACTGGGTCAACATGAACACGTCTTGGATGGTGCTCGTGGATGCTCGCGGCAGTTGGATGCTCGTGGAGGTCTATACCAGGCGATTGATCCCCTTCCTTTGATTAACACTGCACTGCTTTGGTACCATGGCCCTGAATACTTGGAATCTTACAGTAGCCAACATGATACCAAGTTTGATCTGCTCAAGGTTGTAATTTGCCAAGTGCCCACAAGATCTGCGAATTATAAAGACTTCAGGCTGTGTTCTTCAACCGCGGTCTCATCTATCTGACAGGTCACTGCGGTAAGTGAATAAATCTGCACGTCCATCGCAGGATCATACATCCTCCATGGTTCTCTGATGCCATTGAACACAAGGGCTTTATTTACGCTGTCGACTCCTTCTATGGCTGGACGACACTAGCCTACTCATCATCACTACAAACGGTGTTATAAAGAAAGATGTTACTTTCCTATGATATCATGATGGCTTGCTTATATTATCGTCAACATTTATGAAAAAATATTCATGCTCATAACATGTTGTTCTTAAGATTGACTACATTAAGAGCCCTTTTTTATTTGACTCCAACTTGATATGATGTTGTAGGCCGCCTGGTGTCCCTACCCTTCCTAATCCCAGAACCTTTCAAAGAAAAGCAGCATGGCAGTTGTGGGTGGTTCCTGGCTCGATCAGATGACGGCGAACGATTGATGATCGTTCGCATGTACCGGACATGTTGTTTCGTGGAATACAATCACAGTGACTGCAAGGTCTTTGAGCAGGATCCCGGCTTCTCTGGACCTTCAGGAATTTTTTACTGGAGGCTGGTAAATAGCCTTGGTACACGCTCTATGTTTCTCGGACTGAATTATCCGATTAACCAGGAGATAACCGACGGCAAGGATCATGATGGCAGCGCGGTTTTGTTCATCGTGCAAAACTGTGTACACAAGATACCATGTGTCTCGCATGCACCATACCCGATATGTGCCACCACGCTCAGAGCCCAAAGTAGGAGAGACGGTCGCAAGTATCGGACTTCGACCTGCGGGCTGCAGCTTCCCCGTCAGCACCCATCTGGTTCAAGCCGTCACCAATCTCCGTAGCTTAATAAATAGTAACGCTTAATCGAGCCGCTTAGTTAGATGCGCACACTTGGTGTAGTAGGATCTTTATTTAGTTTGATGCATACGCTTGTTCTTTTTTGGTAGCCCTTTTGTAATGATGGCTGATGTTTGGTTTGGAAGAGAGAGCTGCGTCTTTACTCTTCTGGCCTGCTTACTGCTTCTGTTGCACCCCCAGCCCTGGTTGCTGCTGCTGTTTTCAATGTAAAATCAGTAGTATATTTCGTCTGTTGGTTGAATAAATGTGTTGTTAGAACGACAAACACAATGTTTTGGAAGTCGTTGCACGATCCGATCCTTTAGTGCCCCGTACCATATGCAGCGCATACTATTTTTGGTACGGAACACATCTTCCACTTGTTGATAACATGCAGCCCACTGATGAAGGCCCAATAGAGGATCCCATAATTAACTCGAAGGGAGGCTCTCACATGAATCCGGCCCAGGTACATGCTCCTGGTCCCCTAAACATAAACAAGTAAATAAATAAAGCTAAATGCTCATGCACTAGTTCTTTAAATTCATGATTCAACAGGAGGATATTGTTTCCTATGATAGTGTCGTTACATTCAGTCGATATTACTCTTAGGCAAAGATAGCGACCAGTTTTCTTTCTCCCACCATTTTCTTCCTGCAACCAGCGGACCCATGCAAATCATAGTCAACGTCATAAATAGTCGCAGTCCATTTTTATTTTTCAATAAGAATGTCCAACCCAGCCCAGCACATTGGCGACAGCACTTTATCCTCTGCCTTGGTGCGCTCGCCGCAGCGGCACCGTCCGACCCTGTCAACATAGTGAATCGGGAGAGGACTGTAGTTGTGAGTATGACAGTACGGACCCACCAGGCCCACTCCCGAACACAAGCAAGCGCCTCTTTTACTACTCAGATGCACCCCTCGTTTTTACCCTAATAAACCCTGCTGATATCTGGGACCCACATCATTTTCAATGTATAGTCAATTAACAACAGAATTGCACAACTTTTTTTAGTAGTAATTTGGAGGAGCAGGCTATAAACTGGGTTGTGCGGTCTCTACGGCCCGTCTAACAACATGACCAGCCCAGCAGTTTTTTCTTTGGGAAAATAGGTAGCCCAGTATTTGTTTTTGAAGAATACCCAAGCTACGCCTATTTTTTCCGACTTACTGGGCTGCAAATCTTTCAAGACGAGGAGGGATGCATCCCGGCCAGGCCAAAGAGTATGGTCAGTGTATGTTAAAAGTAATATCAAAGGGGTTGAAAATTCCAAAAAAATTATAGCAAATGGGAAATTAGTTTATTTTTTTGTTTTTGTTCTTCATTGATATTTTATATTTCATTGGATTTAACATGACATGGTACTAATTTATTTTTAAATTTGTTTTAGTATGGCTACTAATTTTTGTATTAAGAATATTTTGTTCCCCAGCAATAATTTGCGAATTTTCAAAATTTCGCACATATTTAGTTCAATTTTTTAACCTTGGTACTGACCAGAAAATGGGCAGCAATTCTAAAAATGGAAAATGGGCTGCAATAAATTCCATATGAATTAGAAAATGTCACAGCCCTAGCTTCGTCTTCTTTCTGGACTAGTCTTGTGTTGCATCATACTTAAGTTTCAATTAAACTTGAAATGGGGAATGATCAAAACCTAGCACTTTGAAATCCAAATAGGTCCAGCTTTGAAAAAATGCATTCAATGAACGCAAAATTCCTTCATCAATGTTTGATAATTTTGGCAAGGCTTTGATTCCAAACCAAAAATAGTGAACATTTCTGGGGAATATTTTGGATCATTTGATTAAATCATAAAGTATTTGAATTGGGGCTTTTAAATGCTATTAATATTTTAAATGCTCTAATAATTCTGAAACTAGTTGAGGGATGTTGGGAATAATTTCAACAGTGCCCACAAATATTTTCAGGAGTTTTGAAAATGGTTTAGTATTTTTGCTAAATCAAAAACATAATAAAAGAAATAGAAAAACTGAAACGAGAGGAAAAGAGAGAGAGAAATGAAACCTACCTGGGCTTACCTCCTGTGCAGCCCACCTGGCCAGTCCACTTGGCGGCCCAGGCCACCGCAACCGCCACCGTCTTCAACTCCTGCTAGTAGGCAAGAGGGCGTGTGCCCGACGCGCGCGCGCACGCGCCGGCCACCTCCTGCTTGCCTGCTCGCCGCTGAACTCCCCCGAGGGCGCCACGCACCCCCCTCGACCCTCTGCACCTCCTCCCTCCTCGCAGCTCTTTCCCCTCCCCTCTCTGCTCTCTTCCCGAGCACAGCCGTCGCCGCCGTTCACCATAGCCGCAGCCACCGCCTTCACCTCGCACCCTTGACATGTCCACAAGATCTGCCTCCATCGTCTACGCCTCCTTGACGACCTACGCGACGCCGGACGCCCCCGATCGCTCTCCCCTTCGTCGTCTTTGTCAGATGTGGGGTTCCGGCAAACCCTTAAGGTTCGAACACTAGGGTGCATGTGAAGTCTCTCCCTCCTACCGATCTACGCTCTAGCTCGCTAAGATCTTGTGGACAAACTCGCAAAACAGAAAGACACGAGGTTTATACTGGTTCGGGCCACCGTTGTGGTGTAATACCCAACTCTAGTGTGGTGGTGGTGGATTGCCTCTTAGGCTGATGATGAACAGTACAAGGGAAGAACAGTCTCCTGAGGTTGAGGCGTTCTTGTGCGTCAAGATTCGATGCCTCTACTGTGGTTGCTAGCTCTACTTATATAGGCCCTGGTCCTCTTCCCAAATTTCGAGCGGGAAGGGAGCCAACAACGGCGGGCAAATTTGAAGGGGGACAGCTAGTACAAGTTGTCCTGACAAAAGCGGTCTTCGCCTGCGAAAAGCTCTGGGGTGACGCCGTCTTGGGCTCCACGATGACCTCCGCCTTGCCGTCCTCCTGGTCTTGGTCTCGTTGTACCAATATGGCAACCTTTGCCTGATACCTCGATACTCTTCGCCTGCGCTGGCCTCCCTAGCACCAAAGGGGAAATAAGGACGCTGCGCACACCGGCGCCTGCCTGGCACCCGCCTAGTACCGTTCGTCATGGCTCACGTCACGAGAGCCTCATGAGGTTTGCCTCGCCTTGATATCTCCGCTCCTCGTGAGCTTGCTTGACTAGGCCACTCCAGAGGAGGTCTCGCGTCGCGCGCCTCGCGAGGCTTGGACCCTCGCGAGAGTCTTGGGTGCCTTGTGGACGAAGATGGGCCGTACGGCCTGCTGCTTGGCCGCACTGTGGGCCGCAGACAGGCAAGTCTGGGGACCCCCATTCCCAGAATGCCGACAGTAGCCCTTGGGCCCAAGGTGTGCTCGGGCTAGGCTTTGCGGAGAAGCCAAGGGTCAAGTTCGGAGCACCGCGGGCCCAAAAGCCTGCGGCCTCGGTTGACGTGTGGCGGTTGATTGGACGTGGGCGTCTCCATTTACCCACGCTGCCTCGGCAACTACACGACTTGACAAGTCCCTGCAACATGCAAAACCATCATTGCCTGCGATCGTGGGAGACGCCGGTTGGCCTCTCTTGCTATAAATGGGGAGGGGGCGGATCCCCCGTTGCCCATCTCTTCCTCACTTGCTTGCTTCTTCCTCCTTGCTCCACTGCTGACATCAATGGTGCCCATCAGAAGGTTTTCCGCCGAAGAGAAAGGAAAAGCTCCTCGTAGCAATCCGGGGCCACTTCCACCGAAGAAGAGGTCGATCCATCGTCGTGATGAAGCGGCGATGCAGGTGGTGACGAGGCCTTGGTGCGAGCGGCCTCCTCCGGGGTATCCGCTACCCTTGGATGCCCAAGCCGAGGGCTCGGGAGGTTGGAGCGACGAGCAGCGCCGCCCGTGCCGCATCCGAGGCCGTCGCGCCACGGCGTCACGTGCCGTCGCCCCTGGGGTCCACGCCGCGGACTCCTCGCGCGAGTTGGTGCTGTGGGCGCCGATGCCTCCAAGCTCCTGGATCCGCTTCACACGGTTCTTCTCCGACGCGATGCCGCCGAGGGGGCCTCTCGAGCTATGGCTGCAGCATGCCGACTGCAGCGCTCCGGCGACCGGAGCGGATATTGAAGCGGTCCCCACCGGCAAGATCTTCATGACTTGCGGCTGGGGAAAGATCGCGTGGGTCTAACATGCGAGGGGAGCCCTCACGATCCACTTCGAGTATGATGGCGCCTCCACGCTCTTCTTCAAGCTCTTCGACGCCGAGGGCCACCGCCTGGAGTGTTGCCCTGGAGAGGAGCGCCAGGCCGTCGTGTGCTCTGATCGCGGCTACTCCAGCAGCAGCAGCTCTTGGAAGTCCGGCAGCTCTCCTGAGCTTTACGAGACTCCGGAGACGAGTGACAATAGCTACGTGCCCCCGAGCTCTCGCCGCGCTCGGAGCAGGGCTGTGGTGTCCGGCTGTCGCCACCGCTGATCTGGATGGGGTTGGCGCCGGCCTCCCGTGGCCCACTGTTGATGATGGCATCTGCCACGGAAGGGTGTAGATAGGATGCCCCTTAGTATCAGCTTTTGTTTCCTGCGAAGGATCATGAATCACCCCATGGGGGCTTCTAAGGGTATGTAATGTCTTTGGTGCTCATCTTCCTTGTTATGAAAACTTGGTGAGTGCATGTCCCGTTAAGGCTTGGTCCCCCCTTTCTTTCCTCGCGATGGCTTGTTGCTCTACGCTGACAGGTCCCGGTCCCCAGGTAGGCTACACCCGTTGCTGGTATGCCAGGTCGCGTGCCGTGGTCAAGGCCAGGAGGTGTGCGGCCCGAGGCCTAGTAAGAGCCCCTGAGGCACGATTCTCAGGAGGTCCCCCTTAGCGCTCAAGCAGCCATGGTAAGGCAAGAAAGGAAAATGACTTAGCCGCAACGGAGCAGTGGCATGGCATGAGTGACCATTAGGCCCAAATATTTAGCCGATCCTGGGACGAAACTTATCTTGCAGACTTCACGGCGTTTCCTGATGTCGTGCTTGGGATGTGCACCAACTCGTGCGGCATAGCCAGGTCGGCCCATACGAGTTCCCCTCCCCTCATGCTCTCCTTAGTGCTCTACGTCCTCAGGTCCCGGCCCTAAAACAAGCTCAGCCGCCGCTGGTATGCCAGGTCGCGATGCCATGGTCATGGCCAGGGGGTGAGGGCGGAGAGCAGAAGAGCTCCCTGAGTCGCGATGCTCAGAGCCCCTTTAACGCTGCAAGTTTAATTGCACGAGAGAAAAGAGACTCGCAGTGCCGCTAGCTATCCTTCCCTCGGGATCCCTATGAGCAGGCACAAGAAGAAACATGGTTTGCCATTACAGCTGTTAGCCTGCCGCTGGTTGCTCTAGGTGAGGTGAAGGCACCGAGGGCCTGGTGAGGTGACGTGCGCGGCGCGTGCCGTGAGCCAGAGCTCGACCACTCAGATTTGTCGGTGTGGCAGGGACGAACCCATGCACCAGCGCCGTGCCTGTGCGAAGGCCCCGGGGGAGGCGATGATCGAGCAGGTGATAGCCGTTGGCCGGTTAAGCATGAAGGGCAGATCAACTTGGATAAATGCAGGACAATACATGCCACTAGGTCTGGCCCGAGCGGCTTGGGGATGATGTAGCCCGAGGGGCGCCCCCAGCAAGGTAAGCTAAAGACTTAAGCAAAAGGGATATATGCCACAGTGACGGACCCATGTGGCCTGGGAATAATGCAGACCGAGGGGTGCTCCCAGCTTAAACGAACTTGGAAGATGTCACCTGGTTCTGTAGGCGAAGTAGAGTTGATGCAGCTGAAGCCGCGCGCTGAAGGAATGGCTCCTCATGACCCACCGGGACCCTGAGCCTCGGGAGGCTCTGGAGGTTCAGGAGGTTCCCTGAAGACCGTCTTCATCTCCTCCAGGACGGCGTGGTACCTGGCCTCCTGAGCCGCCAAGATACGCCGTAGATTGCGCTGATAGGCCGACGCCACGCTCGGCAAGCCGAAGGGCATGCGAACGTTGCTGTGTGGTGGGTCCTCGCAGCGGCCCACACGCGATGGCCAGAAGCGCTCCTGAGATGCGGCCCCGTTGAGCCCTGGGACGTTGATGTCACCTACGCAACCTTCTTCTTGTAGACGTTGTTGGGCCTCCAAGTGCAGAGGTTTGTAGGACAGTAGCAAATTTCCCTCAAGTGGATGACCTAAGGTTTATCAATCCGTGGGAGGCGTAGGATGAAGATGGTCTCTCTCAAGCAACCCTGCAACCAAATAACAAAGAGTCTCTTGTGTCCCCAACACACCCAATACAATGGTAAATTGTATAGGTGCACTAGTTCGGCGAAGAGATGGTGATACTAGTGCAATATGGATGGTAGATATAGGTTTTTGTAATCTGAAAATATAAAAACAGCGAGGTAACTAGTGGTAAAAGTGAGCGTAAACGGTATTGCAATGCTAGGAAACAAGGCCGGGGGTTCATACTTTCACTAGTGCAAGTTCTCTTAACAATAATAACATAATTGGATCACATAACTATCCCTCAACATGCAACAAAGAGTCACTCCAAAGTCACTAATAGTGGAGAACAAACGAAGAGATTATGGTAGGGTACGAAACCACCTCAAAGTTATTCTTTCCAATCAATCCGTTGGGCTATTCCTATAAGTGCCACAAACAGCCCTAGAGTTCGTACTAGAATAACACCTTAAGATACAAATCAAGCAAAACCCTAATTTCACCTAGATACTCCAATGTCACCTCAAGTATCTGTGGGTATGATTATACGATATGCATCACAAAATCTCAGATTCATCTATTCAACCAACACATAGAACCTCAAAGAGTGCCCCAAAGTTTCTACCGAAGAATCAAGACGAAAACGTGTGCCAACCTCTATGCATAAGTTCATGGGCGGAACCCGCAAGTTGGTCACCAAAACATACATCAAGTGAATCACGTGATATCCCATTGTCACCACAGATACGCACGGCAAGACATACATCAAGTGTTCTCAAGTCATTAAAGACTCAATCCGATAAGATTACTTCAAAGGAAAAACTCAATCCATTACAAGAGAGTAGAGGGGGAGAAGAAACATAAGATCCAACTATAATAGCAAAGCTCGCGATACATCAAGATCGTGCCAAATCAAGAACATGAGAGAGAGAGAGAGATCAAACACATAGCTACTGGTACATACCCTCAGCCCTGAGGGTGAACTACTCCCTCCTCGTCGTGGAGAACGTCGGGTTGATGAAGATGGCCACCGGTGAGGGTTCCCCCCTCCGACAGGGTGCCGGAACATGGTCCCGAGAGGTTTTTGGTGGCTAGAGAGGCTTGCGGCGGCGGAACTCCAGATCTATTATGTTCTCTGAAGTTTTTAGGGTATATGGATATATATAGGCGGAAGAAATACGTCAGGGGAGCCACGAGGGGCCCACGAGGGTGGAGGGTGTGCCCTAGGGGGGTGGGCGCACCCCCCTACCTCGTGGCTCCCTCGTTTCTTTCCTGACGTGCACTCCAAGTCTATCCGGTAGCTTTCCTTCCAAAAATAAATTCTCCAGTTGGTTTCATTCCGTTTCAGCTCCGTTTGATATTCCTTTTCTACGAAACACTGAAACAAGGGAAAAACAGGAACTGGCACTGGGCTCTGGGTCAATCGGTTAGTCCCAAAAATAATATAAAAGTGCATAATAAAGCCCATAAATCATCCAAGATGGATAATATAGTAGCATGAATACTTCATAAATTATAGATACGTTGGAGACGTATCAGCATCCCCAAGCTTAATTCCTGCTCGTCCTTGAGTAGGTAAATGATAAAAGAAATAATTTATGAAGTGTGAATGCTAGCAGGTGCATAAGTTTGATCAGTGATAATTTCAATCACCTTTTCTAGCATCATTATATGTCATAACAGTAGCTCAACTCATAGAACTTTGCATGATCAAGTAACAAACTATTCACATGTTAAAGCATAGATCATAAGCTTTCTTGAAAACTAACAAACTATGTTCTTAGTCATCAAACTATTGCAATTCATCTTATTTTCAGGAAGAGTCTATGTCAGAGCTTTGATTCAGCAAACTTCGCATACTCAACTATCATTTAGTCTTCCATGATTGCTACCACTCAAAGCATATTTTTAGAACAAATAGTATTCATCGAACACAGAGAAAGATATGGGCTTAATGTTCGCCTCCCAACCTTTTACCTCAAGGGTAATGTCAACAGTAATAATTCATGCTCAAATATATTTGAATGGCCATATATGCTTAGATCTTTCCATCACATGATGCTTGCCAACTAAAGAGTAGGTTGGAATGAGAAGGAATACTATTGACTCTTGCATAAAAGTAAAAGATAGGCCCTTCGCAGAGGGAAGCAGGGATTTGCAGAGGTGCCAGAGCTCGAAGCAAAAACAGAGATGAAAATAATTTTGAGAGGTATGCTTTCATTGTCAACATAAATACCAAGAGTTCCCAATATCTTCCATACTACATACATTATAGGCGGTTCCCAAACAGAAAGGTAAAGATTTTTACTCCCCCTCCACCAACAATCATCAATCCATGGCTTGCCCGAAACAACGGGTGCCTCCAACTAACATCAAACCCGGGGGAGTTTTGTTTGCAATTATTTTTTATTTGATTTTGATCTTTTGATCATGGGACTGGGCATCCCAGTTACCAGCCATTTTCTCGTGAATGATGAGCGGAGTCCACTCATCGTGAGAATAACCCACCTAGCATGGAAGATACTGCTAACCCGTAGTCGCTACATGAGCGATTCGGGCATACAAAGCAGATTATTATTTGAAGGTTTAGAGTTTGGCACATGCAAATTTACTTGGAACGGCAGGTAAATACCGCATATAGGTAGATATGGTGGACACTCATGAAAGAAACTTGGTTCAAGGATTTGGATGCACAAGCAGTATTCCCGCTTAGTACAGATATTTTGGCTACCAAAGGATTCTAAATAGCAAGCACCACATGTTAGAGGATCCAAAACAATATAACTTATACAAATATACCCAAGCATAACTCATTATGTTGTCTTCCTTGTCCAACTTCAACTAATTTGCTCAGGTTTGAAAATAATTAATGGGGATCACAATCATAGAAGATTTCCAATATAGTATTATATGTGAAATCTCTCTTCCTTCAATATTCTTTCATGAATTGTTCAAGTGACCAATACAATGTTTGCTAACCTTCAATAAATTTACCACCTCTACTGCTTATATGTGAAGGCATTACTCCCCATGGGAAAGGCATATGAAACATATATAATTTCAGATTTATGACATTCAAATCATTCAACCATTTACTCTCAAATCATTCAACCATTTACTCATAGGATATAAGTGAAGCACACGAGTAAATGACAAACTACTCCAAAAAGATATAAGTGAAGATCAATGAGTAGTTAAATAATTATGTAGCTATGTGAAGACTCTCTAACATTTAAGACTTTCAGATCTTGGTATTTTATTCAAACAGCAAGCAAAGCTAAATAAAGTAAAATGACGCTCCAAGCAAAACAAATATCATGTGGTGAATAAAAATATAGCTCCAAGTAAAGTTACCGATGAACGAAGACGAAAGAGGGGATGCCTTCCGGGGCATCCCCAAGCTTAGACGCTTGGTTATCCTTGAATATTACCTTGGGGTGCCTTGGGCATCCCCAAGCTTAGGCTCTTGCCACTCCTTATTCCATAGTCCATCGAATCTTTACCCTAAACTTGAAAACTTCACAACACAAAACTTAACAGAATATCTCGTAAGCTCCGTTAGCGAAAGAAAACAAAAAACCACTTCATGGTACTGTAGTGAACTCATTCTTTATTTATATTGGTGTTAAACCTTATGTATTCCAACTTCTCTATGGTTTATAAACTATTTTACTAGGCATAGAGTCATCAAAATAAGGAAGCAACACAATGAAAACACAATCTGTCAAAAACAGAACAGTCTGTAGTAATCTGTATCAAACGTATACTTATGGAACTCCAAAAATTCTAAAATAAATTGGTGGATCTGAGGAATTTGTCTAGTAATCATATGCAAAAAGAATCAACTAAATAGCACTCTCCAGTAAACTTTGAAGCTAATCTCGTGAGCGCTAAAGTTTCTGTTTTTTACAGCATGATCATAAAGACTTCACCCAAGTCTTCCCAAAGGTTCTACTTGGAAAAAACACTAATTAAAACATAAAACTACATCTAAACAGAAGCTATATGGATTATTTATTCCTAAACATAACCAAAAAGCAAGAAACTAAAATAAAATTGGGTTGCCTCCCAACAAGCGCTATCGTTTAACGCCCCTAGCTAGACATGATGATTTCAATGATGCTCACATAAAAGATAAGATTCGAAACATAAAGAGAGCATCACGAAGAATATGACTAGCACATTTAAGTCTAACCCACTTCCTATGCATAGGGATTTTGTGAGCAAACAACTTATGGGAATAATAATCAACTAGCATAGGAAGGCAAAACAATCATAACTTCAAAACTTTAAGCACATAGAGAGGAAACTTGATATTATTGCAATTCCTATAAGCATATATTCCTCCCTCATAATAACTTTCAGTAGCATCATGAATGAATTCAACAATATAACCAGCACCTAAAGCATTCTTTTCATGATCTACTAGCATAGAAATTTTATTACTCTCCACATAAGCAAAATTCTTCTCATTCGGAATTGTGGGAGTATCATAAGAGACTTGAATACTATAAATTGTTTCCACATTAAAAGAGTAATGTTCAGAGAAAGGGTACTCATAATCATGACAAGTTTTATAAATATAATCATCACTACTCTTTATAGCATAAGTTTCATCATAATAATCATCATAAGTAGCAAATTTATTCTCATAATAATCAATTGAAACCTCTTCCAAAATAGTGGATACATCACTAAATAAAGTCATGACCTCTCCAAATCCACTTCAATAAATATTATAAGATTCAACATCCTCCAAAATAGTGGGATCATTACTTCCTAAAGTTGACACTCTTCAAACCCACTTTCATCAATATAATCATCATAGGTAGAAGGCATGCTATCATCATAACAACTTTGCATATCAAAACTTGGGAGGCTAAAAATATCATCATTATTAAACATAGCATCCCCAAGCTTGGGACAAACATTAATTTCAGCAAATATATTCTCAAATATGTCATCCTCATCAAACATAGCTTCCCCAAGCTTGGGCCTTTTCATATCATAATCATAATCACTCTCATCATTAATAGTATGGATAGCACCAATAGTATAGCAATTATCATATTCTTCCAAGCAAGTGCCAAAAATATTTTCAAGATCATAAGAGGTATCATTATCTTCCCAATCATAATCATCACAACAAGCAATAGGCATAACGAGATCATCAAGTGCATCATCTTCCACAATTATTTTTGATTCATTTTCATGAGACGCAACAATAATAGGAGCAACATTATTTGGGAGAGATATCTTTTTACCTCTCTTCCTTTTTCTTTTATTCTTCTTCACCACATCATGTGTGGGTTCAATCCTCTTTTTGGAGCTCTTTATTAATGAGATTGGTTGAATAGAAGGCTCCTCCTCGTTACCTGATTCATCATAAGAAATAATAGGGGGATATTGGGAAGTCTCTTCCCTTTCATTAGCATTCTCTTCATCTTCTATTTGTTTTCTTTTCTTTATGTAATTGGCAATATAAGGATTTTCAATGCAATTCACCGCACAATACATATCCATTTCCTCTAGATCAAAACCAAGAAGTTTGTAACGGGCAAATTCTGGAAGATAATTAGTTAAACGTTTCATTTCTTCACAACCCATAAGCAAGCTAAGTTCATTATAACGTGCAAGGGAAATCAACTCATCACAATTTTTGGACACAATTAGATCATGAAACAATTTGCATCGGATAGCTAAATGACCACTTTCATCGCAAAGTTCACAAGTACGGCCAAGAAAATTTAAATCTTTGCAACAATTTAGTTTCTAAGTACTTATGCCTCTTGCAATATCTATCTTCCCTATTTGGTGTATACTTGCAAACCCAATGCACTCCACAAAAATTGACATGTTTATAGGAGACATTTTCACCATAACTAGTGCAATCATCATTAGTACCATGGATCTTCAACGATTTCATACTAACAACATTGCAATCATGCTCATCATTTAAATATTTAGTTCAAAACATTTTAATGCATTCTTCTTCTAACACTTTGGCACAATTTTCCTTTCCATCATTCTCACGAAAGATATTAAAAAGATGAAGCGTATGAAACAAACTCAATTCCATTTTTTTGTAGTTTTCTTTTATAGACTAACTAGTGATAAAACAAGAAACAAAAAAAATCAATTGGAAGATCTAAAGATATACCTTCAAGCACTCACCTCCCTGGCAACGGCGCCAGAAATGAGCTTGATGTCTACTACGCAACCTTCTTCTTGTAGACGTTGTTGGGCCTCCAAGTGCAGAGGTTTGTAGGACAGTAGCAAATTTCCCTCAAGTGGATGACCTAAGGTTTATCAATCCGTGGGAGGCGTAGGATGAAGATGGTCTCTCTCAAGCAACCCTGCAACCAAATAACAAAGATTCTCTTGTGTCCCCAACACACCCAATACAATGGTAAATTGTATAGGTGCACTAGTTCGGCGAAGAGATGGTGATACACGTGCAATATGGATGGTAGATATAGGTTTTTGTAATCTGAAAATATAAAAACAGCAAGGTAACTAGTGGTAAAAGTGAGCGTAAACGGTATTGCAATGCTAGGAAACAAGGCCTAGGGTTCATACTTTCACTAGTGCAAGTTCTCTCAACAATAATAACATAATTGGATCACATAACTATCCCTCAACATGCAACAAAGAGTCACTCCAAAGTCACTAATAGTGGAGAACAAAAGAAGAGATTATGGTAGGGTACGAAACCACCTCAAAGTTATTCTTTCCAATCAATCCGTTGGGCTATTTCTATAAGTGCCACAAACAGCCCTAGAGTTCATACTAGAATAACACCTTAAGATACAAATAAACCAAAACCCTAATGTCACCTAGATACTCCAATGTCACCTCAAGTATCCGTGGGTATGATTATACGATATGCACCACAAAATCTCAGATTCATCTATTCAACCAACACATAGAACCTCAAAGAGTGCCCCAAAGTTTCTACCGGAGAATCAAGACGAAAACGTGTGCCAACCTCTATGCATAAGTTCATGGGCGGAACCCGCAAGTTGGTCACCAAAACATACATCAAGTGAATCATGTGATATCCCATTGTCACCACAGATACGCATGGCAAGACATACATCAAGTGTTCTCAAGTCATTAAAGAATCAATCCGATAAGATTACTTCAAAGGGAAAACTCAATCCATTACAAGAGAGTAGAGGGGGAGAAGAAATTTAAGATCCAACTATAATAGCAAAGCTCGCGATACATCAAGATCGTGCCAAATCAAGAACACGATAGAGAGAGATCAAACACATAGCTACTGGTACATACCCTCAGCCCCGAGGGTGAACTACTCCCTCCTCGTCATGGAGAACGCCGCGATGATGAAGATGGCCACCGATGAGGGTTCCCCCCTCCGGCAGGGTGCCGCAACAGGGTCCCGAGAGGTTTTTGGTGGCTACAAAGGCTTGCGGCAGCGGAACTCCAGATCTATTATGTTCTCTGAAGTTTTTAGGGTATATGGATATATATATATATATATATATATATATATATATATGCGTAAGAAATACGTCAGGGAGCCACGAGGGGCCCACGAGGGTGGAGGGCGCGCCCTAGGGGGGTGGGCGCGCCCCCCTACCTCATGGCTCCCTCGTTTCTCTCCTGGCGTGCACTCCAAGTCTATCTGGTAGCTTTCCTTCCAAAATAACTTCTCCAGTTGGTTTCATGCTGTTTCGACTCCATTTGATATTCCTTTTCTGGGTCAATAGGTTAGTCCCAAAAATAATATAAAAGTGCATAATAAAGTCCATAAATCATCCAAGATGGATAATATAATAGCATGAATACTTCATAAATTATAGATACGTTGGAGACGTATCAGATGTCGACGCAGACACGCAGCCCGGCATCCTCGCCTGGATGGGGAGTTGCGCCTTGTGAGCGGCTGTGGCCGCGCATGGCTCTTGCTTCTTGCAGTTGCTGGGTGGTCTTGGTGATGAACTCCTGGGTGGTGGGCACTCCTTGCCCTGTGCTCTCTTGAGGAAGGTGTGCCGTGAGGCGCGCTTCCAAGTGGTGCCCAAGCGCCTCCCTCGTGAGGTTGGCAAGGTCTGAGGCTCTCCAGAAGGGAGCCCCCGAGCCCTGCCTAAGGAGTGTGACGGGCGCGCTTTCCTATGCGATGGAGGGAGGCGCCCATGGGATGGGCGCAGATCCTGATGAGGCTCCTGCCGCGGTGCCATCCTCCTGAGGTCCTGCGCGGCGCGGCTGCTTCTTCTTGGGAATGGCCTCCGGAGGGCCTTCACTTCTGCTGTCGGGGTTGTCGATTGCTGCAGCTCGAAAGGCGCGCTCGAGGGAGCACACCGCATCCCTCTCCTCACACGGGACCGTGATGATTCCTCCACTTCCTGGCATCTCGAGAACGTTGTAGCCATGATGAGTTACTGCCATGAACTTGGCCAGGGCTGGATACCCGAGGATGGCATTATACGGCAGGCGGATGTGCGCGACGTGGAAGTCGATGAGCTCGGTGCGATAGTCCTTGCGCTCCCTGAAGGTGACAGGCAGGCGGACCTGCCCTATTGGTGTGGTGGAACTGTCGGTCACTCCTGAGAAAGGCTTGGTTGGCTGGAGCTGCTCATATGGCACTTGGAGGTTGTCGAACGTGTCGACGGATAAGACGTTGAGCCCTGCGCCACCATCGATGAGAGTCTTGGTGACTTGCACATTGCTGATGACTGGGGAGCACAGCATAGGGAGGGTGCCGGCGGTGGCTGCGCACTTGAGCTGATCTGCTGAGTTGAAGGTGATGGCACATTGGGACCACCTGAGCGGGCGCGTGGCCTCGAGCTTGGGGAGCACCGTGTTCACCTCGCGAGCGAACTGTTTGAAGATGCACTGAGAGGCTGGGGCCTGGGCACCACCCAAGATGCAGGCGATCGCACGCGGCTCCTGAAAGCCCCCAGCCCCTTGTCCTGGTGGTGGTCGTCGTTCCTTCTTGGTGGCAGCAGCGGGGGAAGACCGGCGTTACCCTGGGGGCGATCCTCACAAGGCGGGTGAGGGAGTCCTGGATTAGGGGGTGTCCGTATGGCCGGACTACCATCATCGGCCGGACTATCATCGGCCGGACTATCATCATCAACCGGACTCCAAGACTATGAAGATACAAGATTGAAGACTTTGCCCCGTGTCCGGATGGGACTTTCCTTGGCGTGGAAGGCAAGCTTGGCGATACGGATATGTAGATCTCCTACCATTGTAACCGACTCTATGTAACCCTAGCCCTCTCCGGTGTCTATATAAACCGGATGGCTCTAGTCCGTAGGACAACAACAACCCTTACAATCATACCATAGGCTAGCTCCTAGGGTTTAGCCTCCTTGATCTCGTGGTAGATCTACTCTTGTAAACATCCACAATATCAATATCAATCAAGCAGGACGTAGGGTTTTACCTCCATCAAGAGGGCCTGAACCTGGGTAAAACATCGTGCCCCTTGTCTCCTGTTGCCATCCGCCTAGACGCACAGTTCGGGACCCCCTACCCGAGATCCGCCGGTTTTGACACCGACATTGGTGCTTTCATTGAGAGTTCCTCTGTGTCGTCACCGATAGGAAGGATGCCTCCTCCCGCCTTCAAGGACGGTATTTTCATTAAAGGAGCCCCGCCGCCGCCAAACTATCTGGCTAGGTGGTTTTCTTATGACCGCCGTCCGCCACCGCTCGATAATGACCTCTCAAGTCGTCAAAAGCAATTTTCACGTCAGCTCGAATTCGCCGAAGCGGCTGGATCCAATAGAGCTCTCGTCCAGAACGAGCTCTTGGATCGCATCGCCGCCTCGGGAGTCGCCATGACTACAAACAGATTGGGCTTAAAACCGATCCGAGAGAGATTAACTCTCCTCAGTCACCCACCACGCTGCAGTGGTAGAGGAACAATGCGGCGATGCTTCTCCTATATTGAAAACTAGTCATGTCCGGCTCCCAACCCCCATGCCGATTCCCGGAGGGACGGACTTCGATCAAGCATCGAACTTAAAATCAGGCATCGGACTGCACTCGCTGGACAACGCCCAGCAATCCAAGCTTCCAAATTGAAACTTCGCCTTCGAGCCTTGAGATGGGTAGGGTTCCGGACTTAATTCCACCCCCGCCTGCACATATGCGATCTATCTCTAATCCGCAAGAGCCCGCCGAGACGGTACATCACTATCGGGCGATTCCTCCCGGTTATGGACAGGATAAAGGACTGCCGAGAGGAAAACGCAATCTCAATTTTTGCAATAATTACACGGACGAGGAATCTTGAACGCCGTCACCGTCATGAAATTACACGCCACGACTTGGCGCCCATAGTACGAAAGTATCAGGTAATGGAGAGTTTCCGACAACCGAAAATAAGTTTTGGGACAATCCGCCCCAATACAACCCTAGTCCGCAACAAAAGGGTGCATTACACTCGTGCACCAGATACAAAAACCAAAAGCAAAACCCCATAACGGGCACGGAACCGCATTAGAGGGATGGCTCAGCGGACCTCGTAAAATTCATAGTATGTATACGCCGCCCCAACACATAGCCTTCGAGCATGTTGATATTACGGCAGGTGGCCAAAAGTGGAGAGGAGCTACTAGCCCCGAAAACCACCCCAACAACACCGTACGGTATCAACAGTCTTCGAGACTTTCGATCAAATAATATGCGGAAACGAACAACCGCAGCCTCGCCAAGTCTACCAAGTAGCAACAACCAATCCATGGAGCGACACAGCCATCACCTTCAACGCCAGCGATTTAACCTACATTCCGGACAGCCCAAGCTCCACCAAGACCGGTACTTAGTCCAATAGTAGACGGCTTTCGACTTACAAAAGTCCTCATGGATGGCGGCAGCGGATTAAACCTCATCTACGAGGAAACCCTTCAAAAATGGAAATAGATCGAACCGTATTGAGCGAAGCAGCACAACCTTTAGAGGAATAGTCCCTAGCCGGAGGCGCGCTGCACAGGAAAAATCACACTCGATGTGGTATTCGCTCACGGACAATTACAGATCCAAGAAGTCATGTTCCAAGTGGCCCTGCTCAACAGCGGATAACACGCTATACTAGGACGAGAGGCATTCACAATTTTTCAAGCCGCACCCATTACGGGTACATGAAGCTCAAAATGCATGGGCCCAGCGGAATAATCACTCGTTAGTGATCCGGACATAGCACTGCTACCGAAAACAAGACAGCTGCATTAGCCTTAGAGGCACTATCCAAGCCCTAGCGGCAGAGGAACTCACCACATCAAGCGCCTCACGGTGAATAGGGACGATATGATACTCGATAAGAGATCCAAGTCCACCTCCTTTAAACCAGCAGATGAAATAGTAAAATTCCAGGTCCACCCAACGGACCCGACAAAGACGGCCTCCATCGGGCACAATTGAACCTCGATGTAGACGCCAGATCGCGAGAATTCCTTCGAAAATTGGGACATTTTTGCCCGGCACCCCTCGATATGCCCGAATCCCATGCAGATTGGCGAACACAGCCTAAACATCCTAAAAGGATTCAAGCCACCAAACAGGCTCTTCGACGATTTTCCGAACCCAAAAGACAGGCAATGGGAGAAGAGCTAGCCAAACTATTGGAAGCCGGATTCATCGAGACATCAAGCACCGGATTGGCTAGCAAACCTGGTAATGGTACCAAAGAAGGACAAATCTCGCGCCTATGTGTCGATTTCAAAGACCTAAATAAAGCATGCCCAAAGGATCCCTTCCTCCTCAAGATCAACCAAATCATCGATGCCACCGCAGGCACGATTCATTGTGCTTCCGGACGATACCCAGCTATCATCAAATCAAGATGGCGGAAGCGGATCAAGCCGCAACGGCATTCATTACTCCATACGGACCATTCTCGCTTCAACACGATGCCCTTCGGACTTAAAAATGTCGGCGCAACATATCAGCGCATGATTCGTATACATGTCCGCTACCCAGATCGGCAAAACAGAGAGGCATACGAGACGACGAGTCGCCAAAACTAAACACGCCAAAACTCTAGTACACGAGTTGAGGCTCACATTCGACAACCTCGAGCATATGACATCAAGCTGAATCCTGAAAAATGCGTTTTTGGCGCATCAATGGAAAGCTGCTGGGCTTCATCGATCCGTAGAGGAATTGAAGCAAACCCAGCCAAAATCCGAGCTCACACAGCTAGATATCCCAAAAGACCTCAAGCAAATACAAAATTGATCGATGCGGCGGCTCTAAGCCGCTTTATCTCCGCTCTAGGAGAAAAGGCATTACCTCTATCGCCTCCTTAGGCGCATCAACACTTCGAGTGGACGGATGCTGCCACCGCCGGACTCAAGAAATAAAGGCCATACCGGCAATAAATCCGTCCTAGCTGCGCCCAACCTAGGCGAACCAATGTTGTTATACATCGCAGCTACGCATCGAAGTTGTAAGCGCGGTACTGCCGTCGAACGAGAAATGTAAGGGCATAAATTCTCTTCAAAACCAGTATACTACGATCCACTGTGTTAACCCCGCAAGTCCTGCTACCCGCACTACTGTAAGATAGCATACGCGTGTTCATGGCATCCCGGAAGCTCGACACTACTTTCAAGAGTGTTCGATAACAAAGGGCCTCAAGTACCACTTAACGACATTATAAACAACCGCGACGCGACGGGCAGGATTGCAAATGGGCCATTGAGCTCTTACCATTTGATATATCTTACAAACCTCGCGAGCTATAAAGTCACAAGTTTTGGCTGACTTTGTCGCTGAATGGACCGTCAACTCCCTAAAGAATACGGCGACACTCCAATTGGATTATGCACTTCGACGGCTCTAAAATGTTAGCCGGATGGGGCTGGCGTCAGATTGACGCCCCGACCGGGACATAGTCCAATATGTACTTCAGATAATGTACACGGACTCCAACAACGCAGCCGAATACGAGGCCCTTTTACATGGTCTCCGGATGGCAATCTCCATGGGCATTCAACGCCTAGAGGTGCGCGGGGATTCAAACCTTGCAATATCCCAAATAAACGGAGACTTTGACGCCAAAGATCTGAAAATGGCAGCATATCGCAACGCTGTCCAAAAAATGTCAGCCCGGTTTGAAGGACTTGAATTCCATCACGTAGCCCGGGATAATAACCAAGCAGCCGACGTACTGGCACGCATTGGCGCAAAACGCGACGCTGTCCCTCCTAACATCTTCCCCGAACGGCTCTTCAAGCCATCCGCATTTATGGGAAGAGGAGTCCGAACTAACAAACCGGAACAAGCCGCACTAACCGCGATTCAGCCGATGACATAATACCTTCCGCCCACGACATAATGGCAGTAATCGCCTGCGGATGTAACCATTCTCGCCTACTTGCTTAGGCAGGAGCTTCCTCAAGACCAAAATGAGGCCCGCCATGTTGTTCGGGCGATCTAAAGCCTACAAGGTCTATGAGGGAGAACTTTATAAGAAAAGCACAACCGAGTCCTTCAAAGGTGTATCTCTCAAGAGGAAGGGCGAAACCTCCCGGCTGAAATTCATGCCGGACTAGGCGGACACCACGCCGCAGCTCGGGCCCTTGTAGGAAAGGCATTCCGACAGGATTTTATCGCCGACGCCCGAGCAGATGCTCAGACTTAGTCCAAAGATGCGCGGTTGTCGCTCTTTGCTAATCGAGCCATATGCCACCCACCGCCTCAAAACTATACCCATTACCTGGCCGCTCACGGTCTGGGGCTTGACATGGTCGGACCACTTAAAGGGGGAACCCACAAGCAAAGGTACCTATTGGTCATAGTGGATAAATTCACCAAATGGATAGAGGCCAAGCCGCTTAAAACGGCAGAGTCCGACCAGTGATAGACTTTATATCCGGGTAGTACACCGCTATGGTGTCCCCACAAAGATCATCACCGATAACGGCACTAACTTCACCGCCGATGAGGTTAAATCATGGTGCAAAATATGGGCATCAAGCTCGATTACGCTTCAGTCTATCATCCTCAAACCAACGGTCAAGTGGAACGAGCAAATGGTCTAATAATGAGCGGCATCAAACTCAGACTAGTGCGGTCCTCACGTAAATCGACACGACCGGGTAGAGGAGCTCGACCAGACTGGGGCTACGGACAATGCCTAACCGTATCACCGGATTCACACCATTCTTTATGGTATACGGCGCAAAAGCAGTTTTGCCTCATGACATCATTCATGACTCACCCCGAAAAGCGCATGTACAAAGAAAGAGAAGCCGAGTTGGATCGGCAGGACAGCTTGGACGCATTGGAGGAAGAGCGCGACGCCTCCAAGGCTCATTCCGCATTCTATCGCAGCAGGCTCAAGATATCAAAGCAGAAGTACGGGCCAAGACTTACAACATTGGCTAATTGGTTCTACGCCGAACAAGAAAAAGGACAAGCTCAAGCCCAAATGGGAAGGCCCTTCATCATTGATCAAGTCCTGACCGCGGAGCGCATCGCTCACTTAAATGCATCGGATAACCGACTCGAGCCAAACCCATGGAACGCAGCCCGCCTCCGACGATTCTATGCCTAGCGCCGACTAAGAGTTCGCCCTTTCCCCGCCCAATTTTTTTTTTACTTCAGCTGCCTTTTGTTTATATTTTCTTCTCAATCCTATTCATCCAAGCCTTAAAGGGCCTACTTGCCCAACGTCACACAAGAATTGATGTGCTATCCGCACTCATTATACTCGGGGCTTCTTTACCGAAGCTTAATTATACGGGCTTTATGCCCAGACATGTGTCAAGCCTCCACATGTACCTTTTATTCACCATTATATGCATCGATATGACTTAAGTTTTGGCCAAGCTGGGTTGTATGGCTCTGTGCTTACCCCTACATTCCCGATTGTTCGCTAGGAGGTAAAGGAGCACCTCTGCGATTGTTATCGCCGGTCACCGGATGTGTACCTCGACCGGGTGAAGCCAAAGCTAGCGTTTTAAGGGAATATTCGGTCGGTGACTTAAAAGATGATTTTTATCCACTTATTTATCTGCCCCAGATGTTTTTCTGCTTTTTCGCAGACCGACATGCACTTTAGGGCATGCCAACCCCAGAGGAAAGGTACCCTTAACGGAACTATTCTCCCCGAAGATGTTTCTTACTACCCATGTAATATAACATAACTAGTTGGGCACTTGTCCGATAAAGCATCGATGACCCCTACGCCTGGTCTCCATGCATACCCCGGTTGTTTCATAACCGAGAAGGTATTCGACACACTCAGACTCTAGGGTCCCGAGGTCGGGTTAAAAGGTCGACAAAGACAAACGATCTACAATCCGCTAGAAGGCATTTTGTATGTCATTTTATAATACATTGTCAAATCGACCGTTGTATTCTTCCTCAATCCCGCCTAACAAAGTTGTCTAATTTACAGTCCTGTTGGGAAATTTAGCGCCAACTCCACTTGGTCAGATACTAAACTCACAGGATCTCCTTCCCATCGGGCCCCACAGTCCGACTTTGGCCACGTGGTTGGGATCCGCCTTCTTGTACCGCTGCTTTACCATGGCCTGTGCCTCCCGGCACCTTGGCGGCAGGGCTAAATCTTCCATAAATGGAAGCGCTGCGCACTCCCGCAGCTTCTCCGCAAGCTCCCCAAGACCCGGTAAGGAGATGGCTGGCCATAACGCTGGATGACGCCGCCATTGCTCGCCGAACTCGCTCAACAGCTTGCAACAATTCGGAAGTTGATCACCCGCTGATACGGACATCTCTCCGCAGGCGCACTGTGAGCATACCTGCATACATATTCGTCAATTGACTTTCTCGCCAACTCTTATTTTCAAAGGAGTTCGCCAAGCACTTATTATATATGCCGCGACGAAGCCGCTGATTCTCCTTAACGGAGCTCGACAGCTCGCCCGAACGCTTTCAGCTCTTCTCCAAGCTGGGCATGGGCATCCCGAGCTTGTTCCTTTCATGCTGCACCTTATGCAGCACCTCTCGCCGCCTTTAGTTGGTGCAGAAGTTCTTGCCTGTCCGGATCTTGTCCGCAGCACCGCAACGCCATTTTTTCTTTCAGGCTATGCAAAGGCCAAACGCTACTTATCTTTCTAAAATAATGCTACTGTGAGAGGTCCTCGCTTTCCTCCGCGCCGTAAAGTGCGGCCTCCAGTTGGGCCTTGCACTCTTGCAGCTCCCGAGACAGTTGGGTATTCTTCTCAGTAAGATCCTACGTTTCATATGATCCTTAAATCAGTTAATATAACTACTTTAAGTCTCGGGGCTACCGCATATATAACTATTAAATTCTCTTACCCGTATGTCTTTTACATACCGCTCCGCGGCTCGATAAAACCATCTTAAGCAACACGAAGGTGCGCGCCCCCGTGTTAAAGGCATTCAACGCCTCGGGAGAAGCACGCCACGAATACTGTTCGCGGCGCCTGTGATTCAGTGGCACTCTCCACCTCGCACTTGGTGGCGACAGTCTGTCGGCATCCTCCGTCGGAGGAACGCCCAGCTTGCGCTTTGCGCCACCTCCCTCCTCGACCAAAAAGGGGCTGGCTGGTAGAGGTTGATTGACAACTTCCACGCCGCAGAACCGCGGACGCTTTTTCCCTATAAAAGTCATGAGCACTCAAACGCTTCCTAGGAACGTTGTTTCAAATACTGAATTGTGAGCTACACCTTTGCGGCGACGCTTCAGCCTCAAGGCCGCCCTCTTCCGCCATCGGTCCGAATCGCCCTTGTTGGTCAGCCACCGCGGCTCGGCTTCTCGCTCTAGGGGCACCTCCTGCACAGCGCCATCACATACGGTGGTCGTAAATAAGCAAGGAAGGAATGACGTATCGTGGCTTCGCCGCAATCACCGGGAAGCCGGATATAGTCCGGGATAGTCGGCCGTGATGGCGACTAAAGCATTGTCCATGCTGAGCTGGTGGAACACCCCATCGATTAGCTCCACCTTTATGTCCGGATCTCTTCGGAGGCCGGATCCCGGATCTCTCCGATCCTCGGGCCGCGGAGCCGGACTTAGCATGCCCTCCACGGTCCGGCGCAGTTCCTCGCGCCGAAGAAGAACACAATATAAGAAACTTAAGTTTCGAAGGCACGGGTCGACACGCAGAGTGTTCGCTACCCAAGGCCGGGATTATTCATGGAAAACCCATTTAACGGGTTCGTCCAAGGAAATCCTCCTTCTCCCCTTATACAGGCCGGACAGATCGCCACCAGATCTTCGGCCAATCCGCCCTTTGCGCCATGACGGGTGGCATCGCCCTCCCCGCTGAAATCCCACATGGGTGGCCTCGATTGTAGTGGCTGCACCTCGCAGAATGCATGTTGCCATGATTCCAATCATGGTCAACCCCGCATGGGCCAAGAACCTTATTCGCCCATCAAATAATGGACGCCTTGTCTTCCTCCGATGGGGCTCATGACGCCAACTAAGGCGCTTTCAGAGAGGAGTATTGCTGAACTCCGGAGGCCGATCCAACATGGTCCCGCAGCGGAGCGCCTTCTATATAAAACCATTCAAGGCTAGTCTTGGCGCTTTCTTAGGGGTTCCGGATGGATATCCGGTCCCGAATGCGCCATATTTCGCGCCGCCCACTTGATATATGGACCCTCGTGAGAGCGGGTACAAGGCGTAACAACCTCTTCCACATACAAGTGGGGCTCGACGCCCAGAAAAGCTCAAGAAGAGCTACGTAACCCGCAATATGCAGGATTGAGGCTGGCGTGAGGTGATGAAGCCGAGTCCGAGAACTCCTGTGAGCCCATGAGGAATGGATGTACAGGAAACCGAGCCCCTTATCGATAGGGGATGAAGCATACCCGCCCCTTTGTTGGGATTTGGGGTAACCTCCGCTTGCCTCCCACCTGTAGGTGGCCAGCCCGCTCGAACCGAACCATGAAGGCCGGAGGGAGATATCCCCACTTGGAGCTTCACCAGCTCGCAGCGGAACAGAGCATCTCCTCCAATCTCCTCGCAAAGGGCCGGAGCGCAAGAAGAGGAGCCCGCTGACGGTCCATGCTGGAATGGATTCTTAGTCGAAAGCGCCCGATGAGTATTTGTAGAGGAAGATGGTGATTTGGATCTGGATTCTTGCCTCCTTATAGGCAGATTATTCGCACAACTAGGGGTAAAACATAAAGACTCGGCTTTTCACGCTCGCGACGCGTGGAAGAAGGCCATTATTGGTCGTGGAAGCCAAGACGCGCAACATTGCCGAGGAAGCTGGACATCGCTCGCGTGTACGTAGAACTTGAAGAAGAACCCGCCTTGCAACGCCGAAGACTACACGCATGCTGGACTTATCGTCATTGAAGCCTGGTTCGGGGGCTACTGAGGGAGTCCCGGATTAGGGGGTGTCCGGATGGCCGGACTACCATCATCGGCCGGACTATCATCGGCCGGACTATCATCATCAACCGGACTCCAAGACTATGAAGATACAAGATTGAAGACTTCGCCCGTGTCCGGATGGGACTTTCCTTGGCGTGGAAGGCAAGCTTGGCGATACGGATATGTAGATCTCCTACCATTGTAACCGACTCTATGTAACCCTAGCCCTCTCCGGTGTCTATATAAACCGGATGGCTCTAGTCCGTAGGACAACAACAACCCTTACAATCATACCATAGGCTAGCTCCTAGGGTTTAGCCTCCTTGATCTCGTGGTAGATCTACTCTTGTAAACATTCACAATATCAATATCAATCAAGCAGGATGTAGGGTTTTACCTCCATCAAGAGGGCCCGAACCTGGGTAAAACATCGTGCCCCTTGTCTCCTGTTACCATCCGCCTAGACGCACAGTTCGGGACCCCCTACCCGAGATCCGCCGGTTTTGACACCGACAGCGGATCCCTCCAGGCGCCCTCGTGAGGTTGGTCCTGCCAGCGGTCTTCACGAGGCCGGTCGCGCCACTCCTGGCGCGGGCCATGGTCGTCCCAGCGTCCGCCTCCGCGTCCTCCTCCACGACCGTAGCCCCGGTCGTTGCGCTCGGGGCGTCGATTGTAGCATCCTTCCCATATGGCTCTGAGCTCTTGGCAGTCGCTGGTGTTGTGGGTGTTCAGGTTGTGGAAGGCGCAGAACGGTCGGCCGTTCTTGGATGACTCGGGCTGATCTCGCCTCGCTTGGTGTCGGGCTCCGCCGCGCAGCACTATCGCTCTTTGCGCTTCACGCCCTGGCCTTGGCCTTCTTCTCCTCTGCTCCTGAAGCTGGAAGCTCGAGGAGAGAGAGGCGCCCCTCCTCAGCTCTTGCGCACTTGGTTGCCAGGTTGAACAGCTCCTGAGATGTGCAAAGCTCCTCGTGGATAGCGAGCTCTTCCTTCATCTTGACATCATGGACGTCGTCCGAGAACGCGGAGATGATGGCTTCGTCCGTGACCTTGGGGATCTTGAGGCGGGTGTTTTTGAAGCGCTGGATGTACTTCTGGAGGGTCTCTCCCGGCTGTTGCTTGATGCGGCGTAGATCACCCACGGCCACTGGGCGGTCGCGAGTGCCCTGGAAGTTGGCGATGAAGCGGTCGCACATCTCGTCTCAGGAGGAGATCGAGCCGTGCTGCAGGTTCAGGAGCCAGGAGCGGGCCCCATCCTTGAGAGCCATGGGAAACCAGTTCGCCATGACTTTTTCATCGCCGTTGGCCGCTTCGATGCTCAACTCATAGAGCTGCAGGAACTCCACGGGGTCGGCGGTGCCGTTGAAGCGAGGAGGCTGATCTGGCTTGAACTTGCCTGGCCAGGCGACGCTATGCAATTCGGGGGTGAACGCGCGACAGCCGGCCATGGTCGGCGGGGCCTGCTTCCGAGGTGGAGCTTGGTCTGGCGAGGTCCGTGCGCGCCACCGCAGCGCACGCGGTCTTGATGAGGTGGCGCTGGGAGCGCGTGCAGCCGCGCCGTGATTTCTTGACAGCTTTTTCACGCTGGGCGCCGGGCGTGGTGGATCACGCCGCTGAGGCGCGCGCTTTGGTGCCAAGGCACCGCATCGGGGTTGAGGTGGTGGAGGCATGCCATGAGCCCTGCCGCCATGGGCTGGTTGAGGGAGAGGCGAGAGTGGGATGGCACCGAGAGCCTTCGCGGGCGCGACAAGCTCGGTGACACAGCCGAGCCACTCGAGAGGTCATCGACGGGCAGTAGCGCAGAGCTCGTTTCACCGCTGGCGAGCGCGCCTGCGTTTCCATGGGAGCGCTGGCGCGTGAGACGAAGAACCAGCAGGGGTCAGCGACGGAGTAGCGGTGCTGCCGTCCTGCCGCACCGAAGGATGGAGCGCGGACGCCTGCTGCTCGTTCCCCGCCGGGCCAGTGGTAGCGTTGGCGGCGGGAGACGGAGAACGACGAGGTGGCCCGCCTACGGGAGCCGTCTGAGCGATGCGGGCGGAGAGGGCAGCCCGACGCTTAGCTCGATCACGGCGAGCGTCCGCCATGGAAACGATGGAGCGATGGAGCAATGAACTGATGGAAGGGAAACTACGGCGCACCCCTACCTGGTGCGCCAAATGTCGGATGTGGGGTTCTGGCAAACCCTTAAGGTTCGAACACCGGGTGCGCGCGAAGTCTCTCCTCCTACCGATCACGCCTAGCTCGCTAAGATCTTATGGACAAACTCGATTTAACTCGCAACACGTAAAGACACGAGGTTTATATCGTTCAGCCACTGCTGTGGTGTAATACCCTACCCAAAGGTGGTGGTGGTGGATTGCCTCTTGGGCTGATGATGAATAGATAAGGGAAGAACAGCCTCCCGAGGTTGAGGCGTTTGTGCGATGAACTTGTGGCGTGAGGATTCGATGCCTCTACTGTGGTGTCTAGCTCTACTTATATAGGCCCTAGTCCTCTTCCCAAATATCGAGCGGGAAGGGAGTCAACAATGGCGGGCAAATTTGAAGGGGGGCAGCTAGTACAAGCTATCCCGACAAAAGCGGCTTCGCTAAAAGCCTGGGTGACGCTGCCTTGGGCTCCACGTGACCTCCGCCTTGCCATCCTCCTGGTCTTGGTCTCGTTGCACCAATATGGCAACCTTTGCCTGATGCCTTGGTACTCTTCGTCTACACTGGCCTCCCTAGCACCAATGGGGAAATAAGGACGCTACGCGCACCGGCGCCCGCCTGGTGTCGTTCGTCATGGCTCATGTCACGAGAGCCTCGTGAGGTTTGCCTCGCCTTGATATCTCCGCTCCTCGTGAGCCTGCTTGACTAGGCCACTCCAGAGGAGGTCTCACGTCATCCGCCTCGTGAGGCTTGGACCCTCGCGAGGGTCTTGGGTGCCTTGTTGACGAAGATGGCCGACGACCGCCGCTTGCCACACGCCAGGCCACAGTGCAAGTCTGGGACCCTGCTCAGAACGCCGACAGCCTTTCAACCTCGGAAGCTAAGATCGCCATGGACGTGACGCCTGCCTGCGGCCTTCCCGAGCCCGCCGACGCCTCGCACTCTCTCGTGAGCTCCTTCCCAAACCCCTCTTTGTGCTTGCCACCCATAGCCGTTGTTCCGCCTGAGAACGACCCGCGCCGCCGCCAAACTTCTCGCCACCGTGGCCACAGCCAGCACAACTCGTGCCCGAGCACACCATCATGCTCAGCACGATCTCATGAGCCCGTATACACCCGCAGCGCCTCCTCCAGTGCTCTGTAGCGCCACCCCGTTGATGCCCGAGCTGTTGCCGCCGCTGAACCTCGTCGCCGGCCAATTTTCCGGCCACCCCAGCACCTACCGCTGCCACCACTTGAAGCGCGCCACTTCATGCATTCGAACACAACAAACCGCGGCCAAAATGATGCCATGTGGCTCATTTCCGAGCCCTCCTCCGCTACCGCCATCGCTGTGTCGAGTCATTGGCAAGTTGACTCGCTTGACCTGGGCTGACTCTAGGTCAACGATAGGTGGGCCCAGAGCCTTGCTAATTTTAGCTTAGCGCTAATTAACTTTTAGTTAACCCACTAAGTCATTTCACATGTGGGCCTGTGCCCACCGACAGCTTTATTCAAGATTAACTTAACACTATTAATTAGTTGTTTCACTAACAAGTGGCTCACGGCCGCCGTTTGACCTGGCCGACGCTTTGACTTGCCGACGCCATGTCGACCTCGTGATGACGCAAAGTAATGCTTTTCTAGATTTTAAATAAATCTATTTGGTTTATTTATTTTCAGAAAATGTCTAAAACTTCAAAAATTCATAGAAAATAATCTATAACTCATATTGAAATAAATTATATATGAAAAATTATCAAAAAATCCAACCTATCCATATGTACAAGTTTCATGCATGTTTAAACAACCTAACCTTGTTGTTAGACCAAAACATGATAATGCACATTATAAATTCATAACTTGAGTTTGAATTTGAACCCTTGGTTCAAATTAGCTCAAACCTTTATGTTCTTAGTTGCATTAGCTCAAACACATTCATTTTTCCATGTCATGATCATGCATCGTATTTTTGCATTGCATTGATTGTGTTCCCTCTCTGTTGCCGGTAATTGTTCCCCCTCAGTAGACGTGGTACCGAGCTGAGATTGATGACACCAATGAAGAGCTATACTATCTTCGTATGCTGTGCCATGTAGCGTGAGAGGCCATGTAGGTCCGATTCATCGGGAATGAATTGGGATGGTGGTGAACATGTCCTATTGTGTGTGAGCTAATGTGTGAACACGATTTGGTAAAGGTGAAGGTGAGAGGCCATGTAGGAGTACATGGTGGGATGTCTCATTGAAACCGCCTTTAGAACTGAAGTTCTGTGTTTGTGATCCATGAACAGCTACTACCACACATTGGGCCCAAACCAATGGACCCTCTCGACTTATTAACCGCCTTTGATCTTTGTCCAGAGTTGCAACTAGTTTCGTGTTTGTAGGATATGTGTTGAGGCCGTATGTAGCCCCGAATTCTAGGGTGGGCTATGATGCAAGAGATACACTGCAGTGTGACGACTCGATTCAATCATACACTAATCATGCACGCAAATGTGTACGATCAAGATCAAGGACTCACGGAAGATATCACAACACAACTCTACAAATAAAATAAGTCATACAAGCATCATAATACAAGCCAGGGCCTCGAGGGCTCAATTACAAGTGCTCGATCATAGACGAAGTCAGCGGAAGCAACAATATCTGAGTACGCATATAAGTTAAACAAGTTGCCATAAGATGGCTAGCACAAACCGATACAGACGAAGAGGAGCAGGCCTCCCGCCTCGATCCTCCTAGGTTACTCCCGGTCGCCGCTGGCTGCACGTAGTAGTAGGCACCTCTGCAGTAGTAGTCGCCATAGGCGGTGGCGCTCACCTCGGCTCCATCATCTGTTGCAGCAATCGAGTAGAGGTAGGGGGAAAAGGGGAACAAGGCAACCGTGAGTACTCATCCAAAGTACTGCAAGCAAGGAGCTACTCTACATATGCATGGGTATATGTGTAAAGGGCCATATCAAGGACTGAACTACAGTAATGCCGTAATAAGAGGGGATAGCTAGTCTTAACGAAGACTACGCTCGACACCTGCCTTGCAAACAGTAGAGGAGGGCAATCAAGTCCTCCAAGCAACATCATATAGCAATAATCCTACCCGCAATCCCCCGCCATAACCCCGAGCGAGAGAGACCACCGTTGTATTTGGCACTTGGAAGGGTGTGTTTTATCAAGTATCCGGTTCTAGTTGTCATAAGCTCAAGGTACAACTCAAGTCGCCCTGTTATCAAGATCACGGCTATCCGAATAGATTAATCACCGCAGGGTGCACCATCTTACCCAAAGACGCTTGATCCCATTTGGCCGACACACTTTCTCGGTCATGCCCGCCGCCAGAAGATCAACACGCCGCAGCCCCACCTAGGCACAACAGAGAGGCCAACACGCCGGTCTCAAAACCTAAGCGCGCAGGGTCCGGGCCCATCGCCCGAAAGCACACTCGCACGCTATGTGACGCGCCGGAAGCGCACTCTAGCCCATCAGCGCTCCAAACCAATCCGCGCTACGCCGCCTGGTCAGCCGACGTCAAGTATTTCGCCGATACCACGACGGATACCCATAACTACTCCCGCGAGATGGTTAGTGCGATAAGCTCAGAGCCAACTCAGATCAAATACCAAGACCTCTTGCTGCAGCAGCATCCGCGAACGCCGAACAGGGCCAGCCCACCTCTCCTAGGCAGTCTCAACTCTGCCCTGCCGCTCCGCCACAAAGATCCACTGCGGTGCTCCATCACCAATTCGACTTTTAGTCTCCACATGTATCATGTATAAATATATATATATACCCGTGATCAACTCCCGAGTGATCACGGCCCGATAGTATGGCACGGCAGATTTGACAAGAAAGTAGGGCCACAGATGAAAGTACTAGCATCCTATACTAAGCATATAGGATTGCGTAAGGTAACAATGGTTACAAGGACAAAGTTATGCAAAGAAAGATAGGAGTATCTCAAAACAAGAATATGCTATGCTACTCTAATGCAAGCAGGTAGATAAGAGTAGGCGATATCCGTGATCAAGGGGGCTTGCCTGGTTGCTCGCAAGAGAGAGGGGTCGCCGGTGACGAGTCGATCACAGGTCATCAAGATCGGTCTCTGGGTCACCGAGAGAAGAGGGGAAGAAACAGAAATACATAGCAGTGCAAGTGCATAACAGACAATGCATGTAGCTAGACGTGTTCTAACGCAGCGCTTAGGCGACATCGGCGAAGGGGAAACATCCGAAAGTTTTCCTGCTCCGACGCCCGCATGCATGATGATGAACCGAGAGGAAAGTTTGCAGGTTCGGTAGGTTAGGTGTGTGGCGATTTAACGGATCATGATCCCAATTCGCCTCGCTGCTCGAGCAACTTTCATGTTGAAAATATTTTAACCGAAGTTACGGATTAAAAGATATGATTTTTAAAAGATTTTATTAATTTCGGAATTTTAATTAATTATTTAATTAATTTCGAATGCATTTATGACATCAAGATGATGTCATGCCGACGTTATCAACAACAGGTTGACTGAGTCAACCCCATGTGTGGGTCCCACATGTCATTCTCCAATATCTAATTAACCTAATCAAAGTTAATTAACATTAGTTAATTAAGTTTAATTAGTTAATTAAGTTTAATTAGTGATTAAGTTTAATTAGTGATTAAGTTTAATTAATCGTGTTTAATTAAGTTAATTAATTTCTAATTAATTAATTAATTAATTAACATTTTAATTATTATTTTAATTATTTATTTTCCTTTTATCCCTTTTTTTTCTCGTTTCATGGGCCCCATGTGCCATAGGCACAGGGGCCATAGCGGCAAGTGGGCGAAGGCATGTGGCTGGGTGCCTGAATGGGCTCGAGCCCGAGGGGGCGCTGGGCAGCACGGCGCACACCGGGCGCCGGCCAGGTCCACTCACTAACGCGGGGAAGCGGCAGCAAGTGGGGAGGGGTTCGGAGGAACGCCGGGCAGCCGAGAGGAGGGCGCTGAAGCGCCGAAAGGATCGGCACGCCCGAGCGGGTTTCGCGGGCCGGGCGGCGCGGTAGGGGATAGTGGCAGGAGGAGGCCACGGCGAGGCGTAGCCCGACGCGTGTGGGGGGGCGCCCACGGCACGGAAAGTGTAAGGGGAGAGGAGAGGGGCGAGAGGCAGCACGGCGGCGGGGCTCACATCGGGCGAGGGACGGGCAGCGGGCGGGGTCGGCCGGTGAGGAGGGGCACCGCGCAGGACGCTGCTGGGGCGGCGCAGGTCTCGGGCGCGTGGGTCGTGAGGACCGCGGGAGGGGATGATGACGGGGCGGCGTCCGACGAGGGTGAGCTTCGGGGAGGAGGGCGATGCGTCCGTCGGGGACGAACGGCGTCGGCGAGGGGGGAGTCCGGCGAGGGCCTTGGGCGGCGGTGGTCGGCATCAGGCGACGGGGCGCCGGCGAGGCGAGGTAGCGCCGGGCGAGGACGGCGGATGGCCTGATCCGACACGGACGGGAGGGGGGGGCGCTGGGCGGGTTCGGGCGGTGGAGGCCTTTCGGCAGCGGCACGGCTGCTGGTGGGAGGTCGGGCGACGGGCGCCACGAGCCGACGGAGGAAGGAGAGCGGCGTGGGGGGAAGCTGGGGAATGATCTCCACGGGATCAAGCAGGGGAGGGAGAAGTTAGGGTTTGGGGTTGGGGAGCGAGGGGCCTATAGGCTGGGGGCGGCCGGTTGCCGGGTGGGCCGGCCCGGTAGGTCACGGGCCGGGTGGCCCAAAGGGGGGGCTTCCTTTTTTGTTTTTGTTTTTGCCTTTTTCCTTTTCTTTTCTTTTTACTGCTTTCTAATTTCCAATATACCTTAGTTTTTGTAAAATATCAAAGTTGTATCTAATTTAGTATATGTAAATATGCCACAACCACATTTAACTTGGCACATAAAGTAAAATAGTTTATATGCTTTATTATTTAAAAGCTTTTAAATAATTCCTTTTGCTACTGTTTTGTTCATTTTAGAGTATATAAATATTTTATAAAAGTGTGATTTCTCCATCACAATTACCTATGCATTAATTGGTTCAATTCAACATTTTAGTTTCAATATTCAAAACCTTAATTGTTTGCTTGATTTTGGGTTTGAATTTAACAGGTTTCAACTAGCGAGTTTATCCACAAGAATCGAGGTGACGTGGCATCATTAGCGGGATTACTGTAGCGTAATAACCCAAGGCCACAATTCTCCTCCATTACAAGAAATCTCGCCCCGAGATTTAAGAGGGGAACAAGGGGAAAGGTCCGTTACGATAATCTAACGGATCTTCTCAAGAAGTTAATCCTTCTCGTTGATGTCTTCAATCCCTTATTCCGATGCATCATGATAAACTGGTCTTCATTTCTTCGAACTCCATCGTATTTTACGTAAAGATAAGGGCAGCTCTACAATGAAAGGATGTTATAAGGAAAATCATCCGGGGTGTCCCAAGAATGAACTTATGATTATCTCCCGAGTTGAAAAATGACACACATCGAGAGCAAAGTAAGACAAAGGCGATAAGGGGTTTCAAGCGGATAGGCAATCGCTCATTGCCCAAGCAGGTGCGAAGGGTTCAGAGCAACGGAATAAGTATTGCGTCCGATACTGTAATAGATCCACAGCAAGTGGCCCGTGAATTACATACAAATTCAAGCGTGAGGAATAACTTCGCAACAGGGGTGTACAGGAGAGCTGTGTTTCGATCCTGTGGAACTCAGGTTATGGGCCCACCATGTGGTTAAAAGTAGAAAGGTTGGTGACATCTTGCACGATCATGTAAGCTAGGCATGTCGAGGAGAGTCTCGAGGGTCATGTTGGCTACAACATAGGCACCAAGGCGAGGGACTAAAAGAACCATTTTCCTGCTCGCTGAACGAGGCGGACCAATAGGCAAGGTTCTCGCCCATCGGTGGTTACCTAATGTCATCAACAATAGTAATAGGGTCTTACTTACGAGTGGTACAACGAGGGGTTTACCTAAGGGGTATTATCACC
This sequence comes from Aegilops longissima, assembly GCA_021605205.1. Classification (NCBI taxonomy): domain Eukaryota; kingdom Viridiplantae; phylum Streptophyta; class Magnoliopsida; order Poales; family Poaceae; genus Aegilops; species Aegilops longissima. Next base: position 521,262,488 of record CM038679.1, read on the forward strand.
GCTAGATTATATATATCCCAAGAAGGGTCAAACAGACTCCATGGAAAGGAAAATGTGATCATTAGGTTAAATGTAATAATGGAAAGGAAAAATGTGTTTAAACACATATTTCAGGGTATATCCTTTCCAAGGATAAAGAGCATGATATCCATTACAGGATATAATGTAGAAAACCCTTTAGGTAAGGGAGAGAAATATCATGACATTACCCATACAACGGTGTTTGATAATCGAGCAAGAAGCATTTAGCATTGTGCTTCAATGTTCTTGTTGAAAATCGAGTATCACCGACATGCTTCGAGATAGCATTGACGTGGCCTTCGTGTGAAGATCATACTTTGAATCACGGCGATCCATCGTATAACTTGTAAAAACAGATTACAATTCCCTCATGGATGAAAGGATAACCCCGCTGAAAAGGAATCTATAATGATAGGTCCTCCAAATGGGGTGCTAGGCATGACATCATACTACCGGTTCATCAAAGGATCAACATCATAACTCTTAGAAGTTGTCCCAACCATCATAGCTGACCGAGATTCAGATCCGATTGGTGTCGGATACCTCGCACTCTAGGATACCGAGAAGAAAAGGTGCAACGCAAATTGACGAGATGCCATTGTAAGTTTCTCGGGAAATGAACTATGGAGTGATTTCGCTAACAAGTGTCCATCATTAACCCAAGGAGAGGACAAGGAGGTTTCGTGAACTCAACGGCAATTCACCAAGACTCCTGTAAGATAGACTCCACATATAAGTGAACACGAGATAACATTTGTCGGATCAAATGATACAAGGAAGTATGCTCGAGGAAAACATACGCAAGTAAACATTGGTAGAAAGGTGCGCCCGATGGGTTGAGTTGCACGACCAAGGTCAGAACGGTGATTTAATCATCGATAGTCTAAGAATTTCACTTCAAAGCAAGAGGCTTGCTAGAAGGGCAGAATTCAAACAAGACTGCTCACTTGTTGGTACACCGTTGGAAGCAACACGGGACCAAGAAAGAATGGTGATGGTGAGAAGCATCTCAATGCCAAGAATTCTCAAGAGGTGGAACAAATCTTAGAACATTCTTGACATTAACAGATGGTAATACTCCAAGGTAAAGAAGAACAAATGCTGGATAGCAAGGAACTCAAGGTTTACACAAAACACGAACAACGTGTGTTGAACGGAAGGCAATAAAGTGGTCGATGAGAACAGGAATCATCGAGGGGGAAGGATGGTATTACCCCTCATGAATTCAATTGAATTCCTGGAAGAGCTCAGAATGCTGATGTTCACGACACCTTTGTCGCGAGAGTTCATGAAGATGTAATCGATCGCGATTTACATCAATTCAAAGTAATGATGAAGTGAAAGGGTATTGGAACCAAGGGTACGACACAAACTCGAAACCAAGCTTGTTGTTCTAGGAGTAATGATATGACAATGAGGATCGACGAAGGTTAGTTCATCGTCAAAATTGTGCTGCGAGAAGAAGGACCGTTAGCACAGCTTAAAAACATCACCACAATGATATAGCCGAACAGGCTAGGAATGGCGTGGTCGGGTACAATCTCATACTTATAGAAGCTATCGAAGAGTTGTTGAACCGTAGCGCTGGACTCGGTTCAGCTTATCGTGTCTTTGAGTGTTTAACAACTCGAGCCCGTGATAAATTGAATCAGGGACGGTAGCACTTAATGAAGAACTCATAAGGAGTTATGCTGCTCCATGATAATCTCGAGATACCTGTGGGTAATACTCGATGACATATCAAAGTAGAGGTTGAACGGGGTTATTGCTCTACGTAAGACAAGTAATCTAACTTGTCCGAGAATTAGAATCAAGGAGAACAAACATGGTCGGAACCCTGCCATGAGGATCAATTCACGATACCAGATGATATTTACCAAGAAAATAGTTATTATTACAAGAAGTTTCCATGACAGATCTACATCGGTCCATGGGCATGAACACAAGTTCAAGGTCGACTCCCACTTCTTCAATGTATAACCTTCCATTCACTTCTCGCCCGATAAAGGCATTAGTGTTGAAAGTTGTACCGTGAAATACTGTGATGAGTATGACTCGTGAAAACTTCCGAGTTCACGATATAAAGGAAGACATAGGTTCAACCCGCAGGTATCAAGGAAACCTATACCGTAATCTTTAGAAATAATTAACTCAAGCTCAAGGCAGAGCATGGTTGAGAAAGCAGAGGATACAATTTACCAAAGGCATTATGTATCGTGGGAAGGTCTCACAAAGTTATTGAATATGAAGGATGCCGACGGTGAAATCCAATAATGGACCCGATGGTCCAAAAGGGTCCGACGTGAGCATCAAGACTTAACTAGAGGAAGAAGAATGCAAGGAGATCAAATTATAGAAACAATCGACTAACTCAATTGTCAAATGCAAAGGAATTATGATTCTAAATCAAGGGATCAAGCAATGCTCGATTAGGGATGGATAAGTTGAACAGCCTTAGGGTACAATCAATCTACAATTGATTGGTCGAGAACCAATTCCAGCTTAAAAGAATGGCAGCTCAGCCGTAAAGGTATTTATAAGGATCAATGATGATTATGGTATTTGCAAACATATTAAGTCAATGATCCAAAATGATAATGACAAGGAATGTCAATATGACTACGAGACTTATGGGATTAACCATAATGCAAGCAAGTTAAGAATTCCAAGAGCCAAAGGCTCCAGAGGATTCTCGAAGCTCGAATTTTATTTTGAAGGCTTTTGTGAAACACATGAACAATCGGGATGAGCGGATACCGACAAGTGCGAGGATTTATAAGGGTATTCATGTGACAAGAACTGCTAGGCAGAGGCACAAAGTATTCTCGAACAATAGAGAAAACTTCGGGTATCTTGTAATAACAAGATCAACGGGGATGATCGATGAATGTCAAGTGTAAGTAGTTTTCCATACGGATTTATCGGTGGTCGGAATAGCAAAAGTGACGGGCACAAAGTCTCGAGAGAATATCAAAGAGTATCTCTGAATTCTTCCGATTAGCGCATTTATCATCTCAAGTGAGGGGCTCTCCGGAGAAAGCACTCATGAGAACCTAAAGTTATTCTTGTTTTAGCAAATTCATTTAACCCGAATAGAAGAGAGTCCGAATCCCGCAGTAAAGATCGAGGAGTAAAGATCCTAATACCACCCGATGGCGACGTGGGCCCGTAAGGCACACAGCCAAAGTTAGTAAAAGTTTTGTAAAGACTAGACTCGACTTCGCCAAGGAGTGTGGAAGGGGATTCTACAGCAATGGCTCGATACTAACTTGTGACGCCTCGATTCAATCGTACACTAATCATGAACGCAAATGTGTACGATCAAGATCAAGGACTCACGGAAGATATCACAACACAACTCTATAAATAAAATAAGTCATACAAGCATCATAATACAAGCCAGGGCCTCGAGGGCTCAATTACAAGTGCTCGATCATAGACGAAGTCAGCGGAAGCAACAATATCTCGAGTACGTATATAAGTTAAAACAAGTTGCCATAAGATGGCTAGCACAAACTAGGATACAGATCGAAGAGGAGCAGCCTCCCGCCTCGATCCTCCTAGGTTACTCCCGGTCGCCGCCGCCGGGCTGCACGTAGTAGTAGGCACCTCCAGTAGTATTCGCCATAGGCGGTGGCGCCTCACTCGGCTCCATCATCTGTTGCAGCAATCGAGTAGAGGTAGGGGAAAAGGGGAACAAGGCAACCGTGAGTACTCATCCAAAGTACTCGCAAGCAAGGAGCTACTCTACATATGCATGGGTATATGTGTAAAGGGCCATATCATGGACTGAATCGCAGAATGCCGTAATAAGAGGGGATAGTTAGTCTTAACGAAGACTACGCTCGACACCTGCCTTGCAACAGTAGAGGAGGGCAATCAAGTCCTCCAAGCAACATCATATAGCAATAATCCTACCCGCAATCCTCGCCATAACCGTGAGCGAGAGCGACCACCGTTGTATTTGGCACTTGGAAGGGTGTGTTTTATCAAGTATCCGGTTCTAGTTGTCATAAGCTCAAGGTACAACTCCAAGTCGCCCTGTTATCAAGATCACGGCTATCCGAATAGATTAATCACCGCAGGGTGCACCATCTTACCCAAAGACGCTTGATCCCATTTGGCCGACACACTTTCTCGGTCATGCCCGCCGCCAGAAGATCAACACGCCGCAGCCCCACCTAGGCACAACAGAGGCCAACACGCCGGTCTAAACCTAAGCGCGCAGGGTCCGGGCCCATCGCCTCGAAAGCACACTCGCACGCTATGCACGCGCCGAAGCGCACTCCAGCCCATCAGCGCTCCAGCCCAATCCGGCGCCGCTGCCCGTCGCCGACGTCAAGTATTTCTGCCGATACCACGACGCCGGATACCCATAACTACTCCCCGAGATGGTTAGTGCGATAAGCTCAGAGCCAACCCAGATCAAATACCAAGACCTCGTTGTTGCAGTTAAGTATCCGCGAACGCCAACAGGCCAGCCCACCTCTCTCCTAGGCGGTCTCAACTCGCCCTGCCGCTCCGCCACAAAGATCCACTCACGGGTGCTCCATCACCGACCCGACTTTTAGTCTCCACATGTATCATGTATAAATATATAGTATATACCCGTGATCAACTCCCGAGTGATCACGGCCCGATAGTATAGCACGCGCACGGACAAGAAAGTAGGGCCACAGATGAAAGTACTAGCATCCTATACTAAGCATATAGGATTGCGTAAGGTAACAATGGTTACAAGGACAAAGCTATGCAGCAAAGATAGGAGTATCCAAAACAAGAATATGCTATGCTACTCTAATGCAAGCAAAGTAGATAAGAGTAGGCGATATCCGTGATCAAGGGGGGGGGCTTGCCTGGTTGCTCGGCAAGAGAGAGGGTCGCCGTGACGAGTCGATCACAGTGGTCATCAAGACGGTCTCGGGTCTACCGGAGAGAAGAGGGGAAGAAACAGAAATACATAGCGTGCAAGTGCATAACAGACAATGCATGAGCTAGACGTGTTCTAACGCAGCGCTTAGGCGACATCGCGAAGGGGGAAACATCCGGAAAGTTTTCCTGCCCGACGCCCGCATGCATGATGAACCGAGAGGAAAGTTTGCAGGTTCGGTAGGTTAGGGTGTGTGGCGATTTAACGGACTGCGATCCGAATTGCCTCGCTGCTCGAGCAACTTTCATGTTGAAAATATTTTAACCGAAGTTACGGATTAAAAGATATGATTTTAAAAGATTTTATTAATTTCTCGAATTTTAATTAATTATTTAATTAATTTCAAAATGCATTTATGGTATCAAGATGATGTCATGCCGACGTTATCACCAACAGGGTTGATCGAGTCAACCCCGATGTGGGTCCCGCATGTCATTCTCCAATATCTAATTAACCTAATCAAAGTTAATTAACATTAGTTAATTAAGTTTAATTAGTTAATTAAGTTTAATTAGTGATTAAGTTTAATTAGTGATTAAGTTTAATTAATCGTGTTTAATTAAGTTAATTAATTTCTAATTAATTAATTAATTAATTAACATTTTAATTATTATTTTAATTATTTATTTTCCTTTTATCCCCTTTTTTCTGTTCTGGGTCGTGGGCCCCATGTGCCATAGGCACAGGGGCCATAGCGGGCAAGGTCGAGCGGGCGTGGCTGCATGCCTGAATGGGCTCGAGCCCGAGGGGGGCTGGGCAGACGGCGCACACCGGCCGGCCGGCCAGGTCCACTCACGGACGCGGGGGAAGCAACAGCGAGGGAGGGGTTCGAGGAACGCCACGAGCCGAGAGGGAGGGCGCCGAGCGCCGAGCGGATCGGCACGTCCGAAGGGCTCGCATGGGCGGCGCAGGGGATAGTGGCAGGAGGAGGCCACGGCGAGGCGAGCTCCGACGCGGTGGGGGGGGGCGTCCTACGGCACGGAGCAGAAGGGGGAGAGGAGAGGGGCGGAGGCGAGCACGGCGGCGGGGCTCACATCGGGCGTAGGGACGGGCAGCGGGTGTGGGGTCGGCCGGTGAGGGAGGGCGCCGCGAGGACGCTGCTGGGCGGCGCAGGGTCTCGGGCGGGCGTGGGTGGTGAGGACCCGGGAGGGGATGATGACGGGCGGCGCCCGACGAGGGTGAGCTGGGAGGAGGGCGATGTGTCCGCTGGGACTAACGGCGCCGACGAGGGGGAGTCCGCGAGGGCCTTGGGCGGCGGTGGTCGGCATCAGCGACGGGCGCCGGGCGAGGCGAGGTAGCGCCGCGAAGACGGCGGTCGGCCCCGATCCGATCCGGACGGGAGGGGGGGGGGCGCTGGCGGCTCCGGGGTGGAGGCTTTCGGCAGCGGCACGGCGCGGTGGGAGGTCGGGCGACGGGGGCGCGCCAAGCCGACGGAGGAAGGAGAGAGCGTGGGGGAAGGGGGGGAATCGATTCCACGGGATCGGCGAGTGGGAGGGAGAAGTTAGGGTTTGGGGTTGGGAGCGAGGGGCCTATAGGCAGGGGCGGCCGGCTGGGTGGGTGGGTCGGCCTCGGTAGGTCACGGTCGGGTGGGGGTGGCCCGTGGGGGGGCCTTCCTTTTTTGTTTTTGTTTTTGCCTTTTTCCTTTTTCTTTTCTTTTTACTGCTTTTCTAATTTCCAATATACCTTAGTTTTTGTAAAATATCAAAGTTGTATCTAATTTAGTATATGTAAATATGCCACAACCACATTTAACTTGGCACATAAAGTAAAATAGTTTATGTATGCTTTATTATTAAAAAGCTTTTAAATAATTCCTTTGCTACTGTTTTGTTCATTTTAGAGTATATAAATATTTTATAAAGTGTGATTTCTCCATCACAATTACCTATGCATTAATTGGTTCATCCAACATTTTAGTTTCAATATTCAAAACCTTAATTGTTTGCTTGATTTTTGGGTTTGAATTTAACAGGTTTCAACTAGCGAAGTTTATCCACAAGAATCGAGGTGACGTGGCATCATTAGCGGGATTATCAGAAGGTAATAACCCGGCGCCACACCGCGGCACGTGTACCGGTGCCCGCTTGGTGTCTTGGGAACCCTCGCACACATCGCTTGGGGCTGTGAGCTAAACCTGGACGGATCTCCTCCGGATGGAACCTGAATAGGCGATAAACCCGACTAGAGACTTGTGTGGTTAGTCGTGTCGTACGACTTCGCCAAAGCTTCCGCTTGAAGGTTGCCGAGATACACGATGTGTAATTGGTGGTAAGTGGCGAGAGCGTGTGTGAAGAAGTACACCCCTGCAGGGTTATAAATGATCTATTCAAATAGTCGTGTCCGAGGTAAAGGACTTCTGGGTTGCCTATACAGTTCATAGATAAGTGAAAATGGATACTCTGAAATGCGCAAGATAAGTGTGAGTGCTATGGATGGCATTCTCGTAGGGAGATGGGAGCGGATCCATAGCGGTGTATTGAATGGTGAATATGTGGACTCATGTGCGCCACCTCAAAAGAGTTACTTGCATTCCTAGTTTAGGATAGCCGACGAAGTCAAAGCTGGCTTGTCAAGTTAAACTCCACCACCCCTTTGTTGATACTGATGCATATGTAGACAGCTCGATGTAAGTCTTGTTGGGTACATTTGTACTCACGCTTGCTTAATTTATGTTTTGCGAGAGACTTCAGCCTCGCTTAGTAGTTCCGCTGTGGACTTCAACGCTTAGCTTGTTACCTCAGCTACGATCTTGTGCCCTCGGCAGATCTTGTAGATAGTCGCTTCTCACCTTTTCATTTGTAGTTGTCTCGATCGCATGTTAAGCTTCCACTTGTGCCTGTTGCTTGTATGATTTGAATGCTGGGTCATCGTAATCCATGTTTGTAATATCCGCTCTTCGGAGCCTAATGAATAAATACTTTGAGTTGCGTAGTTTTGTCGTGATGCCATGTTGTATTTACACATATCGGGCATATTGTGTGTATGATTGAAATGCTTGGTATGTGGGATCCGACAACCTAGTTGTTTATCCTTGGTAGCCTCTCTTATGGGGAAATGTAGTCTAGTGCTTCCATCGAGCCATGGTAGTCTGCTACAGCCCGGTTTATCGGAGTCCTCGCTAGCCGAAGTTACTACCGCCCGAACACTTAGATCGGCCGGCATGTGATCCACTTGCTCTCGGTTCCGTCCTTCGGGAAATGTCACACGGTGACTTCCGAGTCCTCGCTAGCCTACTACAGCCGGGTTCCCTGAGTCCCGTTAGTCCGCTTGCTACAGCCCGATTCACACGCCGATGACCGACACGCTCGATGTTGGTTCATGTATGCCTCGTCCCCATAAGTTAGCGCCACTTTGGGTTCACGATTAGTCATTTCGCCCGGTTCTTCGTCATATGGATGCTAGCGACACTATCATATACGTGAGCCAAAGGCGCAAACGGTCCCGGCCGTAAGGTGGCACCGTGGGAATACCGTGCATGAGGCCGCAAAGTGATATGATGTGTTACATGCTAGATCGTGTGACCTAGAATCGGGTCCCGATGTAAAATGAGTAAAATTTATAAAATAATAGCAAATGGGCTGTACACGCCATGATTTCGAGGTTGACTAGTTTACACAAGGCTTTGTTAGTCAACACACGATTCTAGCAAGAAGGATCGTTGATGTCCATCCAACGCCGACGTGCTCTTCAATTTTTGATCTTCCCGCCCACCGCTTAAAATAGCGCCAGCGGACTGCTCGCTTCCCAACTCTTGTGGCTCGGCCGTGATGCCGCTGCAGCTTCACCGCCCACCCTACTCCCTCCGCTGGCCTGGTCGCATGCAATCAACTGCCTCCTTATTACGCGAAACAAATGATTCCTCCCACTGACATCTGGGGCGCACCGGTTGGGAGGCTGACCTATGGGCCTACTAAGTTGAGGCGTACGTAGGGCTTGTCAACTTAGTCAACAAACGATTCTAGCAGCAGTGACCATTGGATTTGAATCAAACGGTCCTGCTACTTCTTCAATCGCTGCTCTTCTTACACCAGCCGCCCAAACCAGCACCGGTGAGACCACCTGCTCCTGCCTCCCATGGCCGGTTGTGCTGTCGCTGAAGCCTCATCGCCTCTACTACTCCCACCATCGCCAGCCCTCGCGGCGACGGCAGCCTCACACCGCAGCCGAACCAGGAACCTCGCATTCTCTCCGCTGGGCATCCATTATCGCTGCTTTCCCCAGCTCCGCCGCCCCTTCCTAGGCCTCACCATCCTCCACCGCCTCGGTGCTCTCGGCGCGGGCGTGGTTAGCATGTTCAAGGAACGATTTCCATCGGAAGAGTATCAGATGTGGAGAGGTCGATACTGGATCCACGGCCGCAGCAAGGAAGTGCCTTCCTTATTACGCTGAAAATAATGATTCCTCCACCGACATCGGGGACCCACCGGACGGGCCACCGATTTCGCGAGAAAACGCTTCCTCGACTCATCGGGACCCACCACTACATCTTCGCACGCCAGAAGTGCATCCATATTATGGGCAAAAGTGATTCGCCGACCGCTAGGACCCACCAGCCTACATCTTCGCTGCAAGGAAGTGCTCGATACCGGACCCACCTGGTCAAGCGCACGTAGCGCTGTTCATTCTGGTCGCGAACGTACATACATACCGGTCGATCGGTCTGCGCAGGCAGCTGCAGCGATAAACCGTGGTCGCAAGGAAGGGCACGGTCGTAGTAGAGGCGCAGTATGTGCATGTACACGCACGCATAGCCGCCGTGGTGCAAGAAAGAAAATACGCCACGCACGCATATACGGGCGGGTCTCAACGCCTACTGCATACATACGCCAGGCCCGTACATGGCTGGCTCGGAACGGAGAAACTGTGTCGTCGTCATGTTCATGGGGAGGCAATGGAATGCGTCGTGTTCATCGGGAGGCAACGGAACGCGTGCTGTTCATCGGGAGCCAACCGGCTTGGACTAAACAGCTGATGGAAACGAGGCCTGGCATACAGCAGAACGGAGGAAACGGACTTGTGTTCGATCGGCCGATCGAAACGGGATCCTGTTCATCGAGAGGGGTCTGACGTACTGCAAAATGGAGGAAATGGACCTCCTATGGTGGAAACGGGGTCCTGCTGATCGGGAGGGGTGTGGTGTACCGCAAAACGGAGGAAACGTACTTGTGTTGGAGTGCTACAGTCAAAACGGGGGTCCTGTTCATCGGGAGGGGTGTGGCGTACCGCAAAACGGAACTCCATGGGATACTATTCATCTCCACCGTCGACCTCCTCCAGTCTCCACGGGCTACTGTTCATCCACCGTCGACCTCCTCCAGCCTCCACCGCGATCGCTCATCCACAAGCTCCTGCTCATCCAGCCTCCACCGCCCCTCCACCGCCACTGCTCAGCCAGCCTTCCATGGGGTCCTGCTCAACCACCCTCCACCTGCCACTGCTCATCCAGCCCTCCACCGCCATCGCTCAACCAGCCTCCATGGGGTCATGTTCATCCACCCTTCCACGGGTCCTGTTCATCCACCCTCCACCGCTCGACCGATCGGGTACTGTTTCATCCAGCCGCAACGGCCTCTACTACCATGGGGTCCTGCTCATCCAAACCCCCAAACAACGCCATCGCTCATCCAGAGGCAGATCGATCGGCTTCGCTAGCAGCAGAGGAAGGAATCACTCGTTCGCTATCAAAGAAGGGATCGATCGATCACTGGTTCAAGAACGCGTGAGCTCGCAAAGGCAACCGCCGGGTTCGCTTAGAGCCCAACACCGCCTCGTTCGTTAGAGCCCAATGCCTCACACACACGCCACAGACGATGAGAGAAACGCGATCGCTCGGCCCCCGACCACCCACCGTAACCGGGAACTCCCCGGTATTTTCCTTGCCCTTGCTTCTACCACGGTTTTGACGGCCCAAAGAATGTCATGCAGCTGCGTCTCCATCCCGCACAGGACGAATATCCCATTTTCTTTCATGACTTTTTGTCATAGAAGTAGGACCCCACCACATCTATGATGATATCGGGTTTTGTCACAATTATCGTCATAGAAGTGTCATAAGCATAACAGAAAAACTGCTCGCCCAAAATGTCATGATGTGTCTTTTTTTGTAGTGTTTCCCTCAGAAATGAAACCAAGGTTATCGAACCAGTAGGAGAACCAAGCAACACAACATAAACAGCCCCTGCACACAAATAAGAACACCTCGCAACCCGACGTGTTAAAGGGGTTGTCAATCCCTTTCGGGGTACGGCGCCATAAATTGCGTGTTGACGGGAGAACGTTGTAGTAGGTTGAAATAATAGATCGCAAATAAAATAAAGTGCAACAAAGTATTTTTTTTATTTTTGGTTTAATAGATCTGAATAAAAAGAGCAAATAAAATAGATCGCAAAGCAAATATATGAGAAAGAAGACCCGAGGGCCGTAGATTTCACTACTGGCTTCTCTCGAGGAAGATAGCAAACGGTGGGTAAACAAATTACTGTTGGGAAATTAATAGAACTTCAAATACTCATGACGATATCCAGGCAATGATCCTTACATAGGCATCACGTCCAAGATTAGTAGACCGACTCCTGCTTGCATCTACTACTATTACTCCACACATCGACCGCTATCCAGCATGCATCTAGTGTATTAAGTTCATGGAAAAATGGAGTAATGCAATAAGAACGATGACATGATGTAGACAAGATTCGTTTATCTAAGGCGGTAGATATAGATCCCGTATTTTTATCCTTTGTAGCAACGATACATACGTGTCGGTTCCCTTTTTTTCACTGGGATCAGGAACGATAAGACCGAACCCACTACCGGGCACCTCTTCCCATTGCAAGATAAATAGATCAAGTTGGCCAAACAAAACCCAAATATCGGAGAAAAAATATGAGGCTATAAGAGATCATGCATATAAGAGATCAAAGAAACTCAAATAACTTTCATGGAAATAAAAAGATATGACTGATCATAAACTCGAAGTTCATCAGATCCCAACAAACACACCGCAAAAGAGTTCCATCATATGGATCTCCAAAGAGACCATTGTATTGAGAATTCAGTGAGAGAGAGAGAGAGAGAGAGAAAGTCATCTAGCTACTAACTATGGATCCAAGGTCTACAAAGAACTACTCACGATCATCGAGAGGCACCAATGGAGTGGTGAACCCTCCGTGTTGGTGTCTAGATTGGATCCGTGGTTCTGGACTCGCGGCGGCTGGATGAATATTTCATCGATGCTTCTAGGTTCCGGATTTTTGGGGTATTTATAGAGCAAAGAGGCGGTCCGGGGCACGAGGTGGGCACAACCCACTGTGGCGCTTAGGCCTCCCCGGCGCTTCGGTGGGTTGTGCCCTCTCGGCACCCCCCCTGTGCAACCAGGCCCATTGTTGGGGCACAACCCACCTGTGCAACCAGGCCCATTGCCTTCCTTCCGCCCATAAAAATCATCGGGAGTTTCATGGCATTTGGACTCCGCTTGATATTGATTTGAAAGTGCTATATTCACTAGAGGGGGTGAATAGGCGATTTTAGAGAATTTTACAAATTCTTCATCGAGGAATTTGTTGATGAGGAAATTCCTTAGCTAAGAAATACATGCAGCGGAATAAGTACTAAGTAAGCATAGCAGATTACATGCATAGTCATCATGATGAAATGAAGACAATCACAGAGTACGTAAAGCGAGTCACAGGATAACACAAGATGAAGACAAATAGACAAGCGTAGTCAGCCTTGGCCTTCGTGGCACGTGGTTTTTCCATAGCCGTAACCATAGAGATCTCTTTCAGCAAGTCGAACTCGTGAGTATTTACCCTTTCGAGGATATCGCAGGATCAAGAGATTTGTAATCAGCTCGCTCTTGTATCATCGCTGTGAGTATCAAATGAGGAATCGAGCGATCTTAGTAATTTCTTCACCACCTCATGGTCGGTGATGTCAAGGCACCCAAAGGCTTGAAGCTCATTTGAGATGTCAAGAGGCGATCGAAGGTTTGTTGAACATTTTCGCTGTCGAAGTCTTTTGAAACGGTTGAAGAGATTCCAAGAACATCAACTCGAGAGTCACGCTGAGTTGAAACACCTTCATTTACTTTGGACAGCCCCGTCCTGCATGAGTTTGGCGACTCCAAAGCACTCACTCTTCCATATTGACCTTTGCTCGATGGCCACATATGATATTCTTCGCTTGAGAATCGAGTTGCTTGAATCTCTTCACATCAAGATCATTCGTGAGAGGGAGGACTGAGGAAACACCTTTCACAACATACCGTAGATCGTTGTCAATTGCTTCAAGATGCATTCGCATTTTGTTCTTCCAAGAGGGGTAGTCCGTCCCATCAAGGTAGGACACCCCCGCCGAGACCTTGATCATACCGCGGGCCGACATAACTAAAACCTGTGTGGTTAAACTAAAATCACACGTAACAAGGAGTACCTTGCTCGATACCAATTGAAAGTGCTATATCGACTAGAGGGGGGTGAATAGGCTATTTTAGAGAATTTACAAATTCTTCACCGAGGAATTTGTGGTGAGGAAATTCCTTAGCTAAGAAATACATGCAGCGGAATAAGTACTCGTAAGTAAGCATAGCAGATTACATGCATAGTCATCATGATGAAATGAAGACAATCACAGAGTATGTAAAGCGAATCACAGGATAACACAAGATGAAGACAAATAGATCAAGAAATTGAACTCGAGGAAATTGAGAAAATCTTCACCAAAGTCTTCAAACACGATATGATAAACACTCAAACACAGCTTATGAGGAAATGAAAGGGTTGAGGAAATAGAACCAGTTAGGTTGGTGAAGACAATGATTTGGTAGACCAGTTCCAATCGCTGCCTCAGCTTGTACGCCCTGTTGAGCGGCCGAGTATTTAAACTCGAGGACACGCAGTCCCGACACCCACCATCGAAAGCACGCAGCTCAGACACCAAGTCCTCACCGTATTCTCCTTGAACTAAGGTCACGCAGACTCGGCCCAATCACTCGTGGTAAGTCTTCAGCGACTTCCAAACCTTCACATACTTGGTCACCGGCGATCCACAATTCCTCTTGATGTTCTAGACCGTGACGCCTAACCGCCTGGAAGAAGCATAGTCTTCAAAGGTAAAAGCGCCGGATCCACGCAGATCAATTTCTTCAAGGATGCTCAATCACTTTGGGTTTGTAGGGTTTGGTTTTGGTTTTCCTCACTTTTGGGTTTTTCCTCACTTGATGATTTTCGCCAAATTCTCTCAGAGGATGGGTTGCTCAAATGACAAGTGTCAAGTTTTTCGAGCAGCCAACCAACTAGTGGTTGTAGGGGCGTGCTATTTATAGCCTTGGGAGCAGCCCGACATGATAAGACATAAATGCCCTTCAATGATATGACCGTTAGGTGGATAAGATATTTGGGACACCAGCCAAGAAGACAAAGAACGGTCGGAAATTTGAACATCAAATTCTCGTGGCTATCATGTTCTCATCGTAGGCAATTCAGACCGGCGAACCTTAACTCTCGCCGTATAAATTCTCAAGGACTGTAAGAGCTTCCTCTCACATCAAGAAATTGATCGAATCAGTATGAGATTTCCAAAAGCTTCAATCAAGGGATTGGTAGGTGTAGGATTTGAGTTGAGCATCAAATGGAAATTTTCCTTAGTATTTCTAACCCCTTTAACAAAGACGGTGTTTCCTATGACTCAAGAAAGAGAAAATGAAACTACGAAAACAAAAGTCTTCACGCTTCATGTTCCTCAAACGAATACCAAGTCTTCAAGGTCACACCAATTTCTTCACTTTCAAAGTCTTCGTAAAGTCTTCGTAATATCAAAGTCTTCAGCTGAAGAACTTCATTTTAGGGTCGATTTTCACAGAAATATCAAACTCCTCATAGACTTATAGACCTGTGTACACTCACAAACGATTAGTTACTTAACCTATAAGTCTTCAATACACCAAAATCACTAAGGGCACTAGATGCACTTACAATCTCCCTTTTGGTGATTGATGACAACATAGGTTAAGTTTTCAACGGGATAAATATATGAAGTGTAACACGATAATGAGGATTTTGATTGCAAGATATAGAAGAACTCCCTCAAGGTGTGCATAGTGAGGAATTTGCTTTTGAGGCAATGCACATTTGAAGAATTGAATCATGGAGATCTCCCCTATATCTTGTAATTCATACACGATTTGTCATATAATATGAGGAATTTGAAATGCATGATGAAATATGGTGCTTGATGGTATTCGAGCATGCAAACTAATGCATAAAGAGTATCGAGCCCAATGCGTATGAGGAATTTGAAACTTTTCATGAGTGTCGATCCCAAATCGATTTGAAGATTTTCACCGAGCTCATGAGGATCGAGCATAACAAAGATCAAAACTATCGTAGTCGAGCATAGAGCAAAAGCATAATGCATCAAAAGTATCAAAGCACCATCGGGTTTAAGATTACAACTCGATCCAATAAAAGGTTTCGTAAGAACGAGAGTTGTAACTTAATAAAATACTGTATATAGAAAAAACGAGACCCGCTTGAAGACTAACTCAAATTTCTCCCCTTGTCATCGAATGACCAAAAGGATCAAACCGAGGACTAACGCTTGAGGAATTTCAAGTTGAAGACGGAGCGCCAAAGATTGTCGGGTTGTTCGCTGAAGTAGGACCAGCAGAAGTTGTCTTCCAAATCTTCATTTTCATCGCTGTCGCGAGATGAAGAATAGGAGCTGGCCACCAAGGAAGGAACTTTGACTTTCTTGAATTTCTTCGAGGAGGTGCGCATCACCAAATTCTTCCTTGAGTCCCATTGATTGCGTTCTTCTTCATTGTAGACATGTGAAAGAACAGCCCAAAAGCGCTTGAAGGTTTCATGAAGGTAGTAGTGGTTTTTCTTCACCGCATTGTGAGTTGAGGTCATGTTGTAAAGAAGAGTACCAAACCGACGCTTGACCCACTTATGATTGCGATCAACCTTCCGATGAAGACCGAGGAGTAACTCACGATCACCATCACCCCGGGTGCGTTCCTTGAGGATTTTGCTTGACAAAGGTATTTGCCGCAGAGTCATGTGTGGCGAGTCATCATTGGTGGAGTAAGATGCTGCTTTGCTAAACTGTCCATCCAATGGACGAATGCCTTCATCTATCACAGCAGAGCCTTTCCTTTTCATCACCGAGGTAATTGGCCGCTTGAGGACTTCAATCGGGGTAGGTAGCTGCAAGTGGTTCAAAGTATCGCCTTTGTAATTCAAAGGAAGATCTTGACCGATGAATCTCATAATCCAAGGCGATAAGGCTTCAGCTCAAAAGGTGACATGGCAATGTTAGCCGTAGTCCTCATGAAGAAATCATGGAAATTGACGGAACGCCATGGATGATGTTGAAAAGCATATTCTTCATGATGCCAACGACTTCTTCATCATTCGAAGTCGTGACCTTTGATAGGACTCATAGTCTTCGCCGTAATCCGATAGACTGCTCGAGGCATATAATAATTCCTTGACGAGGAATTTGGTCCTTGAGCTTGCCTTGGTTTCAAAGGCTTCATCAAGACTTGCATATAGTGATTTGAAAGTTCTTTTCTTCATAGATGCGACGCACCATCAAGCGGAGGATCGAGTGGTAGGGCACAAGCAATTCACTTGTCGGAGCCTTGTAGTGAGTATTTTCGTCATCCAATCCAAGACCCATGAATTCACATCTTCGCCTCCGTGATGTGTGTGGTTGCATAGAATCAAGAATTAGCTCTTCGCTCCAATCACATATATCAAGCAGAAGTTTAGAGACCCAGGCCGTGAAGAACACTTAGGACGGGCTCAAAGCCCGGCAGCGACTCCATATCCACATGAGGAATATGAGCATGATCAAGATTTTGTCCTTGTTGAAAAGCACCGAGGAATAGAAGTTTGCTTGACTAGCAGTCCGTAAACGCCTCTTCCTAATCCGAGCGTAATCATAAGGATTATATTCTGAAGAACACGTGCTCGCAAAGAAATCTTCAGCCTTGAACTTTTGCTTGGTTGAGAACGGATTCTTTTGCTTGGGCAGAGGGGTGTCGTTGAGTTGCATCACCACCTCAGAATCACAAGTTCAGGTTCTTCACCGAGGAATTTCTTGGTCCTCAACATGTGCAGTCCGAGGATTAGCAAGAAGCAGCTTCATCAAGACTAGTGGCTGGAATTTCTTCATGCACGTAACCAGTGGGTTGATTTTCTTCGAGTCTATTTGGACAGTCAGGCAGGGAGTGAGGAACTTGTTGAAGCGGGTGAAGAGAGGAGTATTGGGATGCTGACTTTCCCAAAAGTCATCATTGATCACCGGAGTGGTGCATCCAATATCCACATCTTCATTTTCAATTTCTCAAGATCAGCTTGAGGAATTTCATGGTCCGATGAGGGAATAATCGGGTTGAAGGGATTGCTTCCACTTCAATTTCTTCATCAATTTTCTCCGACGAAGCAGAGATTGATGTTCTTCATCGATCCGTTGGAATTTCATATTCTTCTCCAAAAGGAACTACTTCCTTTGATGGTATGGAGGAAATTGAATAGCATCAATTGGGTTTTCAACGGAGCTGGTCATTGGCTTCATTTTCTTCGCAATAAGAATCGACGCAGCTGATGCTTTCCTTTTTTCACAGCAGCTCGCTCAAGAGCCTTGGTTTTCTTCACATCAAGCGGATGGAAGAATTGGAGTTGGAGTTGGTGCAGGAGGAGCCGAGGAATTTGGTAGTTTCTTCAGAGCAATCGATGCAGCCTCTGCCTTGAGTAGCTTTTTCAGCGCACCACTAGTGGGTGCCTCACTTTTTCTTCAGCGGGCTGATAGGATCATCAGCCTCGAATCAGCATTTTCTTTAGCAGGCTGAGCAGAGGCTTCAGCTTGAGGAATTTCAAGTTGCGCAGTGCAGCAACATTTAGGATTTTCTTCACGATCGATTTAATCTGGTCTTGACTCCTTGCCAATCAGCATAGTATGTGTCAAGTTCTTGCGAGGTTTTGAATTTCAGTTTGATTTGAGGAGTTCCTCAGTGTCATCTTGACAACGCTTTTCTTCAGAACTTCTCCTTCCGTATTGAGCCTTTTGATTTCTCTCGCTTCTCAAACTTCCATTTTTCTTCAGCGATGAAGTGAGTCAACGCATGACTTTGACCAGGTGTCAAAGGAAGATCAGCAGAGGGGTATTGGGATCATTGTGCCGAGATCAATGAAGTCGAGGACTTTCTTCGATCCAGAGCAAAGGGCACAGATGTACCCTTGGCTCTAGTGGCCCTAACTTGGCGGTCTCGATGATTTCTTCAAGTTCTTCATCGATGCCTCATCATCGATGGCACGTGGACTACAAGCTGTTTCTTCCTTGGCTAGGCCGAGGACCACGCCCACTGTTGCTTTTGTCTTCAGCAGAGTCGGGCCGATGAAGAATTGGGGCAGCCGAGGAACTTGCAAAGATGCTCGAGGCAATTGAGAAACCAGCAGTCCTTTGACAAGTAGCCAGGTGCAGGAACCAAGGTTTGGACGGAGCAGTTGAGGACTTTGGTGGAGCAGCAGCAGGTGAGGAATTTGCTTGAGGGTGTGCCGAGGAACTTGGCCGTGAGGGCGCAGATGATGAAGCACTTGGCTTATTAGCACTTCTTTTGCATTGATTTCTGTTTGACCGAGACCTCAGCAGCAGCAGCAGCAGAATCCTCATTGAATTTCTTCACCGCCTTTGCTTGCTTTGCCAATTTTGCTTGGCGCTTAGCCCATTCATCGTGAAAGTCCTCACCGCGCTTGACGCTAGTGGAATCAGCTATTTGGCCAGGTGCCAAAGGAGCTCTTGGGCATGGAGGATTTAAAGCTAATTTCTTCATGTACTTAGGAGTTACATATCTGTATTCCTTCCATTCCCGTGCCCATCTCCGCTCAATCTTCTGAATACGCACTTATGCTGATTTTTGCTTTCCTCATCCGTATACAAGAGTCAGATATATTTCCTCGTGGATTTCAATGTGTCATGACCTCGTGTTTCTTTTCCTCCTTCTCGGCTTCTTGCCATCTGCCATTTTCTTCGTGAGGAAATTGAACAATTGAGTTCTCTCAAGAAGTGTGCAGTTTTTCTTCGAGGAACGCTGCAAATGAGTTAAGTTGATGAGAACCTAGGATTCAAAGAATGACATTTGTACCGTGAACAGAGTATAGGTGCGAGGAATTTGAAGAGGTCATATGCTTTCGTAAGGTTTTTCAAAAGAACAAGTTTTGAGGATTTTGACCAGATGAGTTTTGAAGAATTTCACTAAGCGCTTTTTGTCTTAGGTTCCAGAGTTGTATAGATCGAGGATCCACACAATTGAGGAATCTTGAAGAAAATCATTGCTTAGAGAAACGAATCAAGAGATTTGAGGTGTTCATATGTGAGGAATTTGAAGAATAAACACCTTTGAAGAATTTGAAGAAGATTTGAGAATCAAAGCAGTAATAAAAGTAACTTTTAATTTACTCCAAGTGAAGAACACGATTTAACTGAGATGAACAGTTGGGAAGTTCGTCTGCTCAGATCTTCCCCGCCCTAACTTGGCAGAGGAAATCAGCTACGGCGACGGCGGAGTGAAGATTTTCCACTTGTCGGCGCGAGTACGCCGGCGAAGAGGTCAAGGCAAGAAGCTTTTCCTCACCGGCGATTTATGGAGAAGCGGCGGCGCTTAGGGTTTCGAGGAGCTCGAGCGGAGAGAGAGATCGAGCGAAGTAAAAGAGTGAGGAAGGGAGAGAGGGTATTTATAGACACGGTGAAAACGGATCGTCCAAGATTTAGGACTAACGTGTTCTCGACCGCTTCCTTCTCACGACATGTGTCACCCACGCATCAGGTAGTGGAGATCGTGTTCGATCGCGGGTGAATATAATAATGCATCGTGGGATGCGGAACGTTTGAGCGGTAAAATCAAGTTTGGATAAGATTCATTTTAAAAGTTCCGCTGTAATTTCTTCAGCTGTCAAGGACACAAGGAAGAATTTGAACGAAGTTTCAAAGTAGAACGCATATGAAGAATTTGTGAATGGATTTGGTTGAGTATAGCATAGAGGGGAAGGGTCCGATCACATTCACTTAGCGAAAAAGCGACTTGAAGAAATAGCCATAAGTGAATGTCAGAGGATCATATATATATATATATATATATATATATATATATATATATATATATATATATATATATATATATATATATATATATATATATATATATATATATATATATATATATAGCCAATGAAGAAAGACGACGAAATAGTGAAGAATTTGCAAAGTTGAAGAATTTGAAAATCAAGAATTTCAAAACTGAGGAAAACTCAAATTGAAGATTTTCAACTTTGGTGGTGGCGAATCCATCAGATAAGAATGATGATTTCAGACAATCGCTGCATAATTGTCGAGGGTTCTCGAGAATCAAATTCTTCATTAATTTCTTCACATTTAGAGTGTTATTCTTCATTGATTGAAGAAAACGCTTTCATGTGTTGCACATCTAAGTCATCAATTTTGCATAAGTGTTAGGATGTGTGTCTTTTCAAAGAACGCTCAAGATTCTAAGATATTTAGCTCACACCGCAACTTGCTAAATCTCTTCTCATCCAAGGGCTTAGTGAAGATATCAGCTAGCTGTTCTTCGCCTTCACGTGCTCGATGGAGATGTCGCCTTCAACACATGATCACGAAGAAAATGATGACGAATTTGAATGTGCTTTGTCTTCGAAAGTGCTGAACTGGTTGTGAGCAATCTTGATGG
This sequence comes from Aegilops longissima, assembly GCA_021605205.1. Taxonomy (NCBI): domain Eukaryota; kingdom Viridiplantae; phylum Streptophyta; class Magnoliopsida; order Poales; family Poaceae; genus Aegilops; species Aegilops longissima. The sequence goes on from CM038679.1 coordinate 521,283,187, forward strand.
CACTCTCATTGTCACAAGAGAGAGGCACATTCTTCACGTTGATGCCGTAGTCCTTGAGGGTTTGCTTCATCCATAGTAATTGAGCACAACACGAGCCAGCAGAATGTATTCAGCTTCCGCAGAAGGGATGTGATACACGCCTGCTTTCTTCGAGGACCAATGCACCAAAGATCGTCCGAGGAAATGACAAGTACCAGATGTTGACTTATGCGGTCCACACGATCACCAGATAGTCAGAGTCGTAATATCCAATGAGATCAAAAGTAGAGCCCTTGGGGTACCATAATCCTAGTGTTGTGTGTGAGCTAGATATCAAGAATATGCTTCACAATTTTATGGTGTGATTCCTTCTGTAGCTTGAAATCGGGCACACATGCAAACACTAAGCATTATATCCGCCTAGATGCACATAAGTACAATAAAGAACCAATCATGGAGCGTATACCTTGTGATCAAGTCAATACCATTTTCATCAAGGCATAGATGGCCATTTGTGGGCATAGGAATTTTGACGCTTTGCAATCTTTCATGCCTAATTTCTTCAGACATCTTTGAGGTATTTCTCCGAGATATGAATATGCCATTGTGTTGTTGACGAATTTGAAGACCTAAGAAGAATTTCAACTCTCCCATCATAGACATTTGATATTCTTCACTCATCATATAGGCAAATTCATCACTATAACGTTGGTCAAGACAGCCAAAGATAATATCATCAACATATATTTGGCACACAAACAGTTCACCATCATAAGATTTAGTAAAGAGAGTAGGGTCGAGTGAACGGTGTGAAGCCATTCTTCACGAAGAATTCCTTCAATGTATCATACCACGCTCGAGGGGCTTGCTTGAGGCCATAGAGGGCCTTATTTAGTCTCAAGACTTTGTCGATTCTTGGATCTTCAAACCTGGGGTTGAGCAACATATACTTCTTCCTCAAGCTTACCATTGAGGAATGCACTTTTCACATCCATTTGATATAAAGTGATATTGTGATGGTTAGCATAGGCGTAGTAATATGCTAATAGACTCAAGTCTAGCGACAGTGCAAAAGTTTCATCGAAATCAATTCCTTCAACCTGCATGTAGCCTTGAGCTACTAGTCGTGCTTTATTCCTCACCACAAGACCATTTTCATCTTGCTTGTTGCGGTAGATCCACTTTGTGCCAATGATATTATGCTTGCGAGGATCTGGACGCTTGACCAGTTCCCTGACGTTGTTGAGCTCAAATCGATGTAATTCTTCTTGCATGGCCTGAATCCACCCGCCCGTAAATGCTTCATCTACCTTAGTGGGCTCGTGGATAGAGACAAAAGCATAGTGCCCACAAAAGTTAGATAAGTGTGAAGCTTTTGAGCGAGTGAGAGGACCTCGGCGCTTCAATGTCATCGATGATCTTGTCAACTTGCACTTCTTTTGCAACGCGAGGATGAGCTGGTTGTCTTCGAGGAATTTGATCATTTTCCTCAAGACCATTTTCTTCAAAGATTATCTTCAGTGCATCACCGACGCTCTTCACAGACAGAATGAATTCTTCAGCAGTTTCTTCAAGAGGGATGACATCCTCAGTTGCCTTGAACCCGATAGAATCCTCAGTGCTGGTTCGCCTAACATGTAGGTAGGTGCTCTCTTTGCAGCCATTAGTTTCATCGAACCGACATCTACAAGGTCAACAATCTTGTGAAGAGCGATGTTGAAGACTCAGAGGTGCGTAGTCCTTTCCGTAACCAAGCATAAACCCTCATGTGCTTTCGTGCAAATTTAGAGGTGTGGTGAGGATCTCTAATCCAGCATTTAGCAATCAAGACTTTGAAATAACTTACATTGGGTTTCTTGTCGTGAGGAGTTCATAGGCGCCTTCTTGAAGAATTTGTGAAGATATACTGTTGATGATGTGGCACGCAGTGTCAATTGCTTCAATCCGTAAACGACTAGGCGCTTTTGTATTCATCAAGCATAGTGCGAGCCATCTCAACAAGAGTTCTGTTCTTGCGCCCACGACGCCATTTTGCCGAGGAGTATAGGGAGCAGATAACTCATGAGTAATACCAAGTTCATCAAGATAATCCTCAAGTCCGAATTCTTGAACTCAGTTCCATTGTCACTCCCGATGTGCTTGATCTTCACACCAAAGTTGGTTGAAGCCCTCGAGGAAAATCGCTTGAAGATTTCCTGCACTTGATTTTTGTAAGTAACAATGTGTACCCATGTGTAACGAGAGTAATCATCAACAATAACAAAGCCATATAGTGATGCTTCATTAATGACAGCTGAGTAATGATTGGGACCAAAGAGGTCCATGTGAAGCAATTCGAAGGGACGAGTAGTGGTCATGATAGTCTTCGCTGGATGCTTGGCCTTGGTCATTTTTCCAGCTTCACAGTTCGCATAAGTGATCCTTGAGGAATTTGACATTCTCAATGCCAATGACATGCTTCTTCTTCGCAAGCGTGTCAAATTCCTCATGCCTCGCGGACCAAGTCGTCGATGCCATAGCCAGCCTTCTGAAGCTTTTGCAAGTAGGCACACGGCTGGTTGTGGACCTGTTGAGAAATCAACAATATACAAGTCTCCTCTCCTAAAGCCTTCGAAGACTTTGGAATTGTCAGCTTCCATAATCACAACACAACGATACTTGCCAAAGATAACAACCATATCAAGATCACAAAGCATTGAGACTGACATGAGGTTATATCCTAAAGACTCAACAAGCATGACTTTGTCCATGTGCATGTCCTTAGAGATAGCAACCTTACCAAGTCCCAATACCGACTTTTGCCTTTGTCAAGAAAGATGATATGCTTCGATGTGACGGTGATAAGGAGCATCCATCAATAGATTCTTGTCACCACCATGTGATTTGTACATCCACTATCGAGAACCCACTCGCTGGTTTTGGGTTGATCATCCCGCAGATGAATTAGTATAACTTACGATCTCATATACTTCATCGCTGAAGAATATGATATCAAGTTCATCGATGAATTTCATCACAAGATCAATCAGATAAGTAGTATGAGGACGTGTGAAATGAAAGTTCATTTCATCATGATTAGCTCAAGGCCCTTTCGTGCATTTTGTCGTCCCCAAAGAAATTCTTCCGGTTAAGGCACGCCCGAGACCTGACCCGCAGAAGAGATTAGTTCTTTTCTTCACCACCCACATCTCAAGGTGGCAAAGAGTTCATCACTCATGAAAGCACCATATGAGAATGGTGGCATAGAGGCCAAACCATTTCGCTTCACATAAGAGGGGTTAGGTAAGCATATGAATAAGCAGAGAAATTCTTCGAGGACTTATGAACATATTGGTTTGAAGAATAATGCACATATTCATAGCCCTTAGCTCTACCTCTGCAAAATGTAGTTGTTAGCACGATGATAATCATATGAGGACTTTGATCCTTTTGAGGAATTTGATCCACGGAGGAATTTGGTCCATATGAGGACTTGGATCCATATGAAGAATTTGGTCCATATGAAGAATTTGATCCGGGGTTCCTTTTCTTCACTGTGGTGTCATGAGGACATTCACCAAGACTTTCAAGACATTTCTTGGGAACCCAGATTTTCTTCATAGGGGACTGCTCTCGCAGCTTAGTGCCAACATATCTAGCAAATACTTCACCATTCTGATTTTTGAACAGTTTATAGTTTGAGTCAAATGACTCATCATCGTAATGAGGAAATTCACATGTAAAGTCAGATAAGGTAGATGGATCAATCGAGGTCCTTTGCAAGAACCCATGAGGTTTTGGGATACCGCCAAAGCTTCCAAAGACGCTCCATCAAGATTGAGTTTCCTCTCAAAGGCAATACCTCTTCCTAGGGTTCCTATTGAGGATCTGCTTTTAAGCACATCACAAAGAGTCTCGATGCCCTTTGAGGCTTTTGTACATGCCTCGTCATGTACAATTCCTTCAGCCCCGCATCGTCAAGGATACTAGCAATGTCCTCGTGTGAGGAATTAGTGATAGCAGAGGCAGGTGAAGAATTTGTAAGCTTGAAGCATTTGAACATTCAGTGAAGAATTAGCGATTCACGCTCAATGCATTTTAAGCATGGAGGAACAAATTCTTCTTGAGAAGCGCTGATTTGTTGAGCAAGTAATGAATCGCGCCCTTCAAGATCTTCATAACTCGCTTAGCTTCTCAAGATCTTGCTTTTGAAGAAATTCATAAGAAAGTTTTCATGATCGATAAGAGAGTGTTATGATGACCTTGAAGGCTGTCAAGCCTAGACCGAACTTCTCAAGATTTTCACCGTGGCTTGAGTGCGATCCATTTCTTCACCTAACATATCATCACTCTTATCTAGCATGTTTTGAACCTTTTCAAAAGCCCTTTGTTGTTTTATAGCAATCTTAGCAAGTTTAGAGTAGCTGGGCTTGAGATCCTCATCGATTCATTTTCACTAGATTCAGAGGAGGTGAAATTGAGTACCTTGGCACCTTTTGCCATGAAGCAATAGGTGGAGCGTAGTCATCATTTTCCTCATCAGTTTGTCGCGGAGTCAGTTTCTTCAGTTGTTGAAGATGGACTTGCTAACATAAGCAGAGCAAGAGCCGACTAGCCACACCAGATTCGGATTCTTCGCATCTCCTCTTCCTCATTTTCCTCGATTCAGCTTCAGAGTCCATTTCCTTGCCAATGAATGCCCGAGCCTTTTTGGAGCTGCTCTTCTTGTGAGAAGAAGGCTTTGAGGATTTTGATGATGAAGATTTTGATGATTTCTTCTTCTTCTTCACGCCATCGTAACTGTAATCCTTGTGTTTCTTCTTTCTTAATTCCTTTTCCCATCGAGGACAATCTTGGATATAGTGACCAGGTTTCTTGCATTTGTGGCAAAGTCTTCGCTTATAGTCACTAGATGAGGAATCACCGCTTCTTGAGGATTTTCCAAAACGACCACGCCTTGTGAATTTCTGAATTTCTTCACGAAAGGTTAGCTCTCGCCAAATTCTTCAGATCTCCAAGGCTACTACCGAGTCTTCACTCGATTCAGATTCAGCCTTGGCCTTCGTGGCACGTGTTTTTCCATAGCCGTAACCATAGAGATCTCTTTCAGAAGTCGAACTCGTGAGTATTTAGCCTTCGAGGATATCAGCAGGATCAAGAGACTTGTAATCAGCTCATTCTTGTATCATCGCGCATGAGTATCAAATGAGGAATCAAGCGATCTTAGTAATTTCTTCACCACCTCATGGTCGGTGATGTCATGGCACCCAAAGGCTTGAAGCTCATTTGAGATGTCGTGAGGCGATCAAGGTTTGTTGAACATTTTCGCTGTTTAGTCTTTTGAAGCGGTTGAAGAGATTCCAAGAACATCAACTCGAGAGTCACGCTGAGTTGAAACACCTTCATTTACTTTGGACAGCCTGTCCTGTATGAGTTTGGCAGATTCCAAAGCACTCACTCTTCCATATTGACCTTGCTCGATGGCTACATATGATATTCTTCGCTTGAGAATCGAGTTGCTTGAATCTCTTCACATCAAGATCATTCGAGAGGGTGGACCGAGGAAACACCTTTGTCACAACATACCGTAGATCGTTGTCAATTGCTTCAAGATGCATTCGCATTTTGTTCTTCCAAGAGGGGTAGTCCGTCCCATCAAGGTAGGACACCCCGCTGAGACCTTGATCATACCGGGCCCATATAACTAAAACCCTGTGGTTAAACTAAATCACACGTAACAAGGGAGTACCTTGCTCGATACCAATTGAAAGTGCTATATCGACTAGAGGGGGGTGAATAGGCGATTTTAGAGATTTACAAATTCTTCATCGAGGAATTTGTCGTGAGGAAATTCCTTAGCTAAGAAATACATGCAGCGGAATAAGTACTGTAAGTAAGCATAGCAGATTACAAGCATAGTCATCATGATGAAATGAAGACAATCACAGAGTACGTAAAGCGAATCACAGGATAACACAAGATGAAGACAAACAGATCAAGAAATTGAACTGAGGAAATTGAGAAAGTCTTCACCAAAGTCTTCAAACACGATATGACAAACACTCAACACAAGAATGAGGAAATGAAAGGGTTGAGGAAATAGAACCAGTTAGGTTGGTGAAGACAATGATTTGTAGACCAGTTCCAACTGCTGCCCTGGGCTTGTACGTCTGTTGAGCGGCCGAGTATTTAAACTCGAGGACACGCAGTCCCGGACACCCAACACCGAGCACGCAGCTCAGACACCAAGTCCTCACCGATTCTCCTTGAACTAAGGTCACGCAGACTCATCCAATCACTGTGGTAAGTCTTCAGCGACTTCCAAACCTTCACATACTTGGTCACCGGCGATCCACAATTCCTCTTGATGTTTCTAGACCGTGACGCCTAACCGCCTGGAAGAAGCACAGCCTTCAAAGGTAAAAGCCGGATCCACGCAGATCAATTTCTTCAAGTGATGCTCAATCACTTTGGGTTTGTAGGGTTTGGTTTGGGTTTTCTCACTTTTGGGTTTTTCCTCACTTGATGATTTTCGCCAAATTCCTCAGAGGATGGGTTGCTCTCAAATGACAAGTGTCAAGTTCTTCGAGCAGCCAACCAACTAGTGGTTGTAGGGGCGGCTATTTATAGCCTAGGGAGCAGCCCGACATGATAAGACATAAATGCCCTTCAATGATATGACCGTTAGGTGGATAAGATATTTGGGACAGCCATGCCAAGAAGACAAAGAACGGTCGGAAATTTGAACATCAAATTCCTCGTGGCTATCATGTTCTCATCGTAGGCAATTCAGACTGGCGAATTTTAACTCCTCGCCGAATAAATTCTCAAGGACTGTAAGAGCTTCGCTCTCACATCAAGAAATTGACTGAATGTATGAGATTTCCAAAAGCTTCACTCAAGGGATTGGTAGGTGTAGGATTTTGAGTTGAGCATCAAATGGAAATTTTCCTTAGTATTTCCTCTAATTTCTTTAACAAGACGGTGTTTCCTATGACTCAAGAAAGAGAAAATGAAACTACGAAAACAAAAGTCTTCACGCTTCATGTTCCTCAAACGAATACCAAGTCTTCAAGGTCACACCAATTTCTTCACTTTCAAAGTCTTCGTAAAGTCTTCGAATATCAAAGTCTTCATTGAAGAACTTCATTTTAGGGTCGACTTTCATCAGAATATCAAACTCCTCATAGACTTATAGACCTGTGTACACTCACAAACGCATTAGTTACTTAACCTATAAGTCTTCAATACACCAAAATCACTAAGGGGCACTAGATGCACTTACATGATTTCCTATGATGTAAAAAATATGGAAAAAACAGCAACTGGCACTTGGCACTATGTCAATAGGTTAGTACCAAAAAATGATATAAAATGACTATAAAATGATTATAAAACATCCAAGATTGATAAATAAACAGCATGGAACAATCAAAATTTATAGATACGTTGGAGACGATCAACCACCCACATCCGGAGAGGTGGCAAAGAGTTCATCATTCGCGAAGCTCCATAAGATAAAGGTGGCATAGACGCTGCATCACGCCGCTTCACGTAATGTGGGTTAGAGTAAGCATATGAATAAGAAGAGAAATTCTTCGAGGACTTATGAACATAATGATTTGGAGAATAATGCACATATTCATAACCCTTAGGCTTTCCCTTGAAATGTATGTTAGCACGGTGATGTTCATATGAGGATTTTGATCCATATGAAGTCTTTGGTCCATATGAAGAATTTGATCCGGGGTCCTATTCTTCATAGGTGGTGTGATGATGACATTCACATGAAGACTTTCAAGGAACCCGAACCCAGATTTTCTTCATAGGGGACCATTCCTGCAGCTTAGTGCCAACATATCTAGCAAAATACTTCACCATTCTGATTTTTAACAGTTTATAGTTGAGTCAAATGACTCACCATACGGTGGTCCTTTCAAGATTAACCCATGAGATTTTGGGATACCGCTCAGGTTTCCAAAGAAGTCCCATCAGCATTGAGTTTCCTCTCAAAGGCAATACCCTTTCCTAGGCTTCCTGTTGAGGATCTCGCTTAAGCACATCACAAAGAGCCCGATGCCCTTTGAGGCTTTTGTACATTCCTCGTCACATACAATTCCTTCAACCCCTGCATTGTCAAGGATACTTGTGGTATCCTCGATGAGGAATTCGTGACTATAGAGATAGTTGAAGAATTTGCAGCAATAGAAGCATTTGAACTTTCAAGTGAAGAATTAGCAGATTCATGCTCAATGCATTTCGTATATGGTGGAAATTCATCCCGAGTGGAACTGATCCGCTGAGCAAGCAATGAATTATGTTCCTTTCAAGATCTTCATAAATCACCCTTAGATTCTCAAGATCTTGCTTTCCTTGAACAAATTCATAAGAAAGTTTCCCATGATTAGCTAAGAGTGTATTATGATGACTTTGAAAGTTGTCAAACTTAGATCAAGTCTCAAGATTTTCAATGAGTTTGAGTTTGATCCATTTCTTCACCCAACAGTTCATCGCTTTTGTCTAGCATATTTTGAACCTTTTCAAAAGCCTTTTGTTGTTTCACGCAATCTTAGCAAGATAGCTAGGCTTGAGATTTTCATCGATTCATCCTCACTTGATTCATAGGAGGGATATTTGAGTACCTTGGCACCTTTTGCCATGAAGCAATAGGTGGGAGCGTAGTCATCATCACAGTCATCAGCAGTGTTGGGGAAGTCATTTTCCTCAGAGTTGAAGATGGACTTGCTGACAAAAGCAGTAGCGAGAGCTAGGCTCACCACACCAGAGTCTGACTCCTCATATGCCTCCTCTTCCTCGTTTTCTTCAGATTCAGCTTCAGATTCCATTTCCTTGCCAATGAATGCCCGAGCCTTTTTGGAGCTGCTCTTCTTGTGAGATGAAGACTTTGAAGATTTTGACAATGAGGACTTTGAAGATTTCTTCTTCTTCTTCAAGTCATCAGAACTGTCATCCTTGTATTTCTTCTTCTTTGATTCCTTCTCCCACTGAGGACAATCAGTAATGTAGTGACCAGGTTTCTTGCATTTGTGGCAAGTTCTCTTCTTGTAGTCACAGGGTGATGTCATGCCTCGCAACGGGGTCCCTCAGACTTGCTCTCGCTCAAGGCCCACGGCATGGCTATGCTAGAGGTGCATGTACGCCCATCTTCATCAACAAGGCATTCAAGACCCTCGTGAGGGGCCAAGCTCATGAGGCGGACAATGCAAGACCTTCTCAGAGCGGCTCTCCAGATGCCTTGCGAGGAGCAGAGATATCAATGGGCAAACCTCATGAGTCTCTCATGACGTGAGCCATGACGATCAACATGAGGAGGGCGCCAGGAGGGCGCCAGCACGTGCAGTGTCCTTGTTTCCTCTTTGGTGCTAAGGAGGCAAGCACAGGCGCGGAGTACCGAGGCATCAAGCAAAGGTTTCCATATCGGTGCAACGAGACCAAGACCAGCAGGCCAGCAGGACGGAGGTCACCATGGAGCCCAAGACGGCGTCACCACCAGAGCCCTTTTGCAGGCGAAGACCACTTTTGTCAGGATAGCTTGTACTAGCTCTCCCCTTTCAAATTGCCCGCCGTTGTTGGCTCCCTTCCCGCTCAATATTTGGGGAGAGGACCAGGGCCTGTATAAATAGAGCTAGCCACCACCGTAGGATATAACTCATTGAGAGACATCTCACCCACACAAGTTCGTCAAGCACAAGAACACCTCAACCTCAGGAGGCTGTTCTTCCCCTTGTACTATTCTTCATCAGCCCAAGAGGCAATCCACCACCACACACTGGAGTAGGGTATTATACCACAACGGTGGCCCGAACCAGTATAAATCTTGTGTCTTTGTGTTGCTAGCTCATCGAAGTTCATCCGCAGATCTTAGCGAGCTAGGGCGTGATCGGTAGGAGGAAAGAACTTCACACGCACTCTAGAGTACGAACCTTAAGGGTTTTGGCCGAACCCCGGATCCTACATTTGGCGCTGTAGGTGCGCCAGAGCTTCCTTCCGTCGATTCGTTTCTCCGCCGATGGCAGGCGCCTGTCATCGCAAGGGATCATCGCTGGAGACGACGACGGGCCAGGGCTCCGAGCCCTCGCCCCGCCCTCGCGACGGTGCGGTGGCCAACCGTTGAAGCCGAGATGCCGCCGCCACGACGGCGCCGCTGGACCAAGCTAGCTTTCCTGCATGACGAGGAGGCCGCCTCGAGGCCGAGGCGGCGACAAGGTCATGGCTAACTGCTCCCCATGGCCCTCGGCCACGGCAGCCACGCTACCGCTGCTCAACCTTCTGGATCCACGATGGCGCCTTGGGGAACTCCGCGACCTCTTCATCGCCACATTGCCGGTGTTCTCGGGAACGGGGTCCCTGTGACTTGCTCGCTCGCTGCCCGCGGGGTATGGCTCAAAGGAGGCCCAGTGACGGCCCATCTTCATCAACACAAGCTCAAGACCTCGCGAGGGGCTGGAGATTGCTGGGCGGACGACCAAGAGCTTCCTCAGCGCGGCCTTGTCAGCTGGCTCATGAGTAGGCGGAGAACTCACATGGGCACCTCGCGAGGTGCTCGTGGACGAAGCCATGACGCACCAAGGGCGCTGGGCCAAGGCCAGCCCGCAGCAGCAAAGATCCTCCTTTCCTCTTTGGTGCAAAGGGGCAAGCGCAGTAAGGGCATCAAGCAAAGGCATCCGCTTCGTGCACAGACCAAGACCAGCCCCAACGGCTGGAATGCAGTCATCATGGAGCCCAAGCAAAGCGCTATCACCGAGCCTTTGGCAAAGCGAGGACCAACTTTAGTCAGATAAGTGTAACCGCTGTTCCCTTCAAATGGCTAATTGTTGCCCTTCCCGCCAATATTTGGGAAGAGGCCCAGGCCTTCGCCTATAAATAGGGGTAGCCACACTGAGTAAAAAGACGGAGGACTCGATCGGATCGAGCATTCGAATCAGAGAGAGAGAGAAACCCGCCTCAAGCTAGAGCAACGGGTTACCGCTAGCAGCTCATCACACCCACCAAGAATGCACTGCGAGGCTGTTCTTCCCTGCATCGTTCTTCATCAGCCCCTGAGGCACCACACACCACAAACTAGAGTAGGGTATTACACCACAACGGTGGCCCTAACTAGTATAAATCTTAAGCGCCTCTTGTGTTGTTCTTGTTAGTAGTTTAGGTCCCTATGATTCGGCGAGGTACTAGACGGTGGAGGGTTGATCTCCCGCAGCACCCCTGTAGTTCGAATCCTTAAGGGTCTGCTGAACCCGTGATCCGACATTTGGCGCGCTGTAGGGGTGCGCCGAATCTGCTTTTCGCCGCCGTTTTTCCTCGACCACCGCGAATTCATGTTCGACGCTGCCGGGTTCGCCAAGGCCGAAGCGCCGAGCCGCCGCTTCCCACGCCGCCAGACGGCTCTGCCGCGAACGCCCTCATCGTCCTCGCCACCGCTGTCAACGCCGCCATCGCCCGGGGAACGAGCAGCAAGCGCCGCCCCAAAGACTCGGCCCATGAGGCGGGACGGCCGCACCGCCACGCCGCCACCTCGCTGGTTCTTCGTCGCACGCTTCGCAGCAGCCACGGAGGCCCGAAGCTGCACTCATCGCGCTAACGAGCTCCAGCGCTACCGCCCATCGACGACGCTTCACGAAGAATGGCTCACTGCCGCCGAAGCTCGTCTCGCCTGGGAGGCGCACTCGTGCCATCCGCTTTGCCAGACCGCACGACGCCTCCGCTGGGCGATGAAGCTTCTGGGCGCCAGCCGCCTCCCTCCTCAAGACGGCGCCTCGCCCCTAAGGCGCGCTGCCTCTGGCGGAACCCGCTTCCGCCAGCGCCGCACGGCAAGAGCAGAGCTGCCAAGAAGTTCTCGCCCGCAAGAAGCTGCCCGAGCGCCCCGCCCAAAGACGCTAAGACCTTTGCGCTGCCCCTACCGCTGGCGCAGGAGGCTGCAAGACTAAGCTCACTACCGTCCGAGGCTCGCCGCCACGGGCGAAGTTGCCGCGCTTTCACCACCGAAAGCTGCGCTGCATCGCTGCGGGCCCGCCAAGTTCAAGCCAGCCTCTGCCCATGCTACGACGGCACGGCAGACTCTACGGAGTTCTCCAGTTTCACGAGCTGGGCATCGAGGCTGCCAACGGAGATGAAAAGGTCATGGCGAACTGGTTTCCATGGCGCTAAGGACGGAGCCCGCACTGCTCCCGATCTCGCCCTGTGCACGCATCTCTTCCCCGGGCCGAGATGTGCACCCGCTTCATCGCCAACTTCCAAGGTACTCGCGACCGCCACCCGCCGTGAGCTATATGCGCCAAATCAAGCAAAGAGCCATGGGAAACCCCGCAAAGTACATCCAGCGCTTCAACAACGCTACCAAGATCCCTGTGGTAACGGAGGAGGCCATCATCTCGCTTTCTCCGACGCGCGGCGCGACGCCAAGATGAAGGAAGAGCGGCGATGCATGAAGATCTGCGGCACCTCCCCGAGCTGTTCAACTTGGCACCGCGCGCCAGGCTGAGGAGGGGTGCCTCCTCCTCGAGCTGCCCGCATGGATCCCAAGAGAAGAAGTCCAAGTCCAAGGACGAAGCGCAGGGGCTGCGACTCGCGTCAACAAAAGACACTAAGCCGGGCAGACCAGCCCGAAGTCTTCCAAGGGCAGCCGGATCACGGTACCACGACCTCCACACCCACAACACCAATGAATGTCAAGAGCTCCAGTGTCAGGCGCTGAAGGAAGGGTCGGCAGACGCCTCGAGCGCAGCCACTGGGCTACGGCCGAGGAGGAGGAAGAAATCCAGACGTTAGGAAGACCAAGGCCAAGGGTGGCGCGACCAACCTCGCGAGGACCGGCTGGCAAGACCCACTCGCGAGGGGGGCCGGAGGATCAGCCTCGTGAGCATCGCCCGCAAGGAACGCGAGCCTCCCTCCACTGCACGCCGCCACCAAGGAGAATCAAGACCGCCATCGACGAGGGGCTGGGGCTTCAGTGAAGCGCGGATCGCCTCAGATCCCGGGAGGAGCCCAAGCCCCAGCCTCCCACCGTGATCTTCAAGCCAGTTCGCCTGCGAAGTGAATGCAGCCTCCCTAAGCTCGATTCCACGCGCCTCTCGTGGTCGGGCGGCGCCATCACGCTCACCAGCGGATCAGCTCAAGTGCGCAGCCACAGCCGGAGTTCTCCCAATGCTTTGCTCCCTAATCATCAGAATGTGCTGGTCACCAAGACCTCATCGACGGTGGAGCAGGCTCAACGCCCCATCCGTGGAGACCTTCAACAATCTTCAAGTGCCCTACAGCCAGCTTCAGCCAACTAAGCCCTTCTCCGAGTCACCGACGGCTCCACGTCCCGATCGGGCAGGTCCGCCTTTCCGTCACCTTCGGGCCCGCGATAACTACCACACCGAGCCCATCGACTTCGACGTCGCCTACATTCGCCACAGACAACACCATCCTCGAACCCAGCTGCTAAGTTCATGGCCATGACCCACCATGGCTACAACATCCTCAAGATGCCAGAACAATGGGTCATCACGGTGCCCCGTGGAGAGAGAGAGATGCAGCAGCTCCTTGAGCGAAGCTTTCAGCCGCATCACTGGAAGACCTGCACCACAAGCAGCAGGACGCTCCCGAGGCAGCACCCAAGAAGAAGAAGACATCGACCGCCCGCTCATCAAGAGACAGTTCTCGTGGCCTGCCGCCAGGGGAGCCTCCTTCCATCGTGATAGGAAGCGCGCCCGCGCCTCCTCAGCAGGGCTCGGGCTCTCCCCAGAGGGCCACCCACCCCGCCAAGGTCTCAAGGAGGCGCTTGGGCACCATGTGGAGGCGTGTTTCAAGCACGCTTCCCAGGTGAGTAAGACCAGGAGGACAGAACCCCGAGAGTTCATCAAGAAGGCCATTCAGGAGTTACAAGAATCAAGGGTCATTAGGGGCGGCCGCCACTCACTGTGGGCCCCCATCCAGCGAGGATGGTGGGGCGCTGGCTCAGACGACGCATCAGGCTCAACCGAGCCAGATCTCAAGAGCGCCTGCCCTCGCGAGTGGGACGCTAAGGGCCCGCCCACAGCCACGTGACGCATGCCTTATGGCTCGCCAAACGCTGGCTGCCGCACACCGTGGTCTCATGAGGACCATCCCGAGGCTCAAGAGGTCAGGCACGCCTGCAGCCTCGGGCGGAGATGGAGATGGCCTGTGAGGGGCCGCCAGCCTGAGCCTCCCGAGGCCCCCGAGCCTGGGGCTCATGAGGATCGGCCCCGCAGCCCACCGAGTCTGCTACATCAATAGCCCTTCATCCCCAACATCACCAGTGACATCTTTAAGTTCTATTTCCTACCGGGAGCGCCTTCAGTAATACATTATTCCCAAGCCGCAGGTCCGCCCCTCACAGCATGTATCCCTTTATTTCATGTCCTTAGCTTACCCTCTGGGGCGCGCCTGGCTGCATCATCCCCAAGCCGCCGGGCCACCCCGGCTGCATGTATCCTTCATACATTTTCCTTAGGATTATGCCCCACCATGCTTGTTATTTGTGCCTTCTCCCGGTGGTGAAATCTTCACGCTAAAGGGGGGTGCCGAGCATCACGACTCAGTGGCTCCTATCCGCCTCCGCCCTCACCTCCGGGTCTTGTCCATGGCATCGTGACCTGCTTGCCAACACGGTAGAGACCAGCCCGAGAGCCGGACCCGAGGACGAGTTTCATATCCAATCCAAATTATGCTGCTAAAAGGGGGTGCCTCGAGCATCGCGACTGTGGCTCCTACCGCTCTCCCGCCCTCACCCTCCTGTCTTGTCCATGGCATCGCGACCTGGCTTGCCGACGGTAGAGACCAGCCCGAGAGCCGGACCAAGACGAGAGCACCGCATCTAGCCATTTTTGCAGGAACACACTCAAGATAAGGCCCTGCAGAGCCAGCGCAACCCGCCTTTGAGGTAGGGCCTCGTGAGTCCTGCTACCGCTCACGGGTGCCCTGGGACACCTCGCCTAGCCCTACCTGCCAGCCACGTGTCGTGGTGGGCAGATACGCCTGGCTCCTCCCGAGGGGAGCCCCTCCCACGCTCCAAAGGAAGCACCATGTCCGCTACCTGGCTGATGACATCGCCGAGGAGCGGCTATGCTCTGACGCATGCGAAGCGCTTATGCTCCACGCTGGTGATAAACAATCGAGGGTGGCCTCGGGTCGCGGCAACCTCAGGGAGCCCTGAGCTCTGTGTCCTGCCTCGCTGCAACGCCTCTCTGGAGCGCCTGCAGCAGGGGCTGGGCACGGGTTGCGCCTGGTCACGCCTGATGCACGCCACTCCAGCCAGCCCTCGGCCTGGTTCGTCACACACCACTCCTCGAGCGGAGCCAAGGTAAGCATGCCGCTTGAGCGCCAAGGGGACTCGAGCATCGCAACTCAGAGCCTAACTGGTCACGTAGCCCTCAACCCTTAGTTCCGAAGGCTAACGGCGGTTGGGGTATGCGGGCCGGGCTCGCAGACGAGAACGGTGGATCCGCCACAGCCACCTCCCTACTTGCTGTTCAGGCACCAAGGGGACTCTCGAGCATCGCGATCAGAGCCTAACTTGTCACGTAGCCCCTCACCCTTGGTCCCGGCCCCGTTTCCTGGTCGGGCTAGTGGCATGAGGAGACAAGGCCGGCTCGCACGGCGAGAACATAAGCAAGTAGGAAGCACAGATTTCAAGGAATTCAAAAGCAAATATTATACCACACTGTCATTGCAGTATTCAAACGCAAGTTTAAACGCCCCCAAGGCATGATACATGTGTAGGAATTAAAAGCAAGACAGAGCCACAGCTGAGTCATTTGTCATGGGCGGAGCGCCATGGAGTGGGCTCGCCTGAAGCAGCAGGCGGCAGCGCCGCTTTGCTTGGCGTCAAGGTCCTGAACTTCCCCAACAGAGCTCTCCAAGAACCCTTCACAGCCTCGGTAGCGGCAGAGACAGGCTCGCCGCCGCCGGCTCCAAAGAGGCTGTCCATGTCGACGCTGGGGTCACGAAGATAGATGTGGGTGAGGATCCGCACATGGCTGCAGAAGACAAGACTCACAGCCTCAAACCATGGGGCCAAGACCAAGGAGACATCTTCAAGAGCGCTGGATCAGAAGGGAAGCAGCTTGGCGGGCCGCCCTCCGCCGCCGCTGGGCTCTCCAGTCGCTGTCATAAAGCTCCTCACAGGACGCGAGCCTTCACCTCCATATCCATGAAGGCCACGCTGTCTTCAGCCGTAACCCGCGCCTTGGCGCCCAAAGCTCGACCTTCCTCGCCTCCAGCCCTACCCTAACGCTGGCCAAGACGGTCGCGGGCGCTTTCTTCAGCTTGGCCTCCCGGTCCTGATGGTTGCCATGAGCCTTCATGCCTTCCTCCGCCTCCCGGCGGAGGCGAGCCTCCTCGGCGAGCTGGTCTCGCTGCCCTTCACCACCTCCAGCTGCCTCGCACGACTCGGATGTCGGCTGCCTCCCCTGTGGCAGCATCAGGCTACTCATCGCGAACAGCCTCGCTTCTCCTTGTCACAGCCGCCGGTTCGGACCAGCGCCACCGATCCGGGCCGGCACGAATCCAGCCAGAGGCCAGCTCCAGCGCCTGCCACCAAGCAAGGGTCGGCGCCAAGATCTCCGCCAGCCTGTCCAGCCAGCAAAGCAGCGGTCCGTGACCACTGGAGGAGTCGGAGAGACAGCAGAGGCGGAGTAGGAGGAGTTGGCGGCGGCAGAACCATCATGCCTCGAGGCGGAACCAGCGGGCGCCACGACGACGGTGGAGATCACCCAGGCCCAGAAGGCCGCTGGGGTCGCTAGATGGGCAATGAGCTGCCTCAGCTGGCTCAAATAGCAAGCCACGAGGACGCCCAAGCAGGAGAGGCCTTGGCGTCAGGTCATCTTCCTTTCGGCAAAGGAACCATCACGGATGGGGCCTCAGAGCTCTTCTTCAGGCCAGCAGCGCCACCTGACCAAGAGCATGGACATCAGATTCGCCAACAAAGCAATAATCAAGATAGGAAGGCACTTACAGGTCGTCGCCGGTGGACTCGAGCAGCCTCCGGCCATACTTGAAGCCCGAGAGCCGGGCTGCAGGATCGGCTTCAAGGGGACTAGGAGCGCAGGTCTGCTGATCGCCCTGGGCCGGGCGGACCTGCTGGGACCAGCCTGGGCCCGTCCTTCTTCGATCGGGGCAGGCTTTGCCTCCGCCATCCTCATCTTCGTTGTCACACTTTCGGGAGGCGGAGAACACGGGCCCTTGACTCCACCGAATCAACCCTCTCCTGCTCCCTTTCCTCCACCTCTTCATTGAGTCGGAAGAGGGCACGCCCACCAGGTCCTCCGGAGCCTCCGCTGGCACGAGCCTGTCCCCATTGAAGGCGGGCATGGACCCCACAACCTGCTCCCAATCCTCCGAAGAAACAGGCGCTGGGCGCCCGTCCCGGCCACATCGCCTCTACCAAGGACTGGAGGACTGTCACCAGATCTCGCTGGCCAGTACACGGGCTCGGGTTAGGCCTCCACATCGAAGCTTTAGTATCGCGGGCGGAGCCAGCTTGGTGCCCAGAACTCCTCAAGAATAACGCACCTGTCAGCCTCGCCGCCAGAGATCGTCTCGGCTTCAGATTCAGGTCCATCCTTCCAAAGACCAGCCTTCGCCTCGACCTGGGCCGTCGGAGCTCTCGGCGGGCTCCGTAAGCAGGATCGCCGAGGTGGATCCGCCAGATCCACTAACACCCACTTGCTCCTCGAAGCCCTCAATCCGCTTCCCTGTTTGAAATGGCAATGGCTCCACCAGAGCACGGAGCTAAGTCAAGCGACGCGGAGACGGGACCACGGGAGAATCGGAGGAAGAAGTAGTGGCGCAGCAAGGCCACCGAGGGCTTCACCCCAACATGGGCCTCACAATAGTAGGCTAAGATTGCTGTGGAGAAGGACGGAGTTGGGATGGAGGTGCAGAGCGTGAATGTTGTAATGGCGGCGACGGAGAAGAAAAACTCAGAGAAGGGAGGCGATAGACCAGCAATAATGGCGCTCGCCAAGAACGGTTAGAAGGTACTCGACCTCGTGGGCGGAGGAGCCGCCTTGAACACCGCTGTCCTGCTGACGCTTCTCGCCACCGGGCGATCAGGCAAGGCTCGCCACCGATATATTCGGGCGGTCCAAGGTAGGAGAGTACCAGTTCGGCTTGGTTTGACGAGGAGCCATGATCTGGCTAGGGCACGGAGGCGGAGTGGATCTCAAGGTCTTGGAAACAGAAAGAGAGGCGCAAGAAAGGGATCTGAGCAGCAATCGAGAAAGTAAAGGAGGCAGGCAAGATGCCGCTTATTATCAACCGCGCTGCTGCGTGGCGCCCACGCCCAATCAACGCCACGCTGGCGCCTAAGGCCGCAGCTGTTAGGGCCCACAACGCCGCAGACTTGCCATTTCGCCTCTCTCGCACGGCCAAGTCCAGGTTCGCCGTCAGGGGTCTCGGCACTGCAGCGCTCGGGAACGGGGTCCCCGAGACTTGCTCGCTCGCGCCTGCGGCGTGGCTCAAAGGAGGCCCAGATGGCCCATCTTCATCAACACAAGCTCAAGACCTCGCGAGGGGCCAGATTGCTGGGCGGACGACCAAGAGCTTCTCAGCGCCTCGCCAGTCGGGCTCATGAGGAGGTGGAGAACTACAAGGGCACCTCGCGAGGTGCCCGTGGACGAAGCCATGACGCACCAAGGCGCCCACGGGCGCCAGCCCACGCAGCGCCCCTCCTTTCCTCTTTGGTGCAAAGGGGCAAGCGCAGCAAGGGCATCAAGCAAAGGCATCTGCTGTGCAA
Organism: Aegilops longissima; assembly: GCA_021605205.1. Classification (NCBI taxonomy): domain Eukaryota; kingdom Viridiplantae; phylum Streptophyta; class Magnoliopsida; order Poales; family Poaceae; genus Aegilops; species Aegilops longissima. Next base: position 521,301,905 of record CM038679.1, read on the forward strand.
CAAGACCAAGACCAGCCCCAACGGCTGGAATGCAACCATCGGAGCCCAAGCAAAGGCCATCACCAGAGCCTTTGCCAAAGCGAGGACCAACTTTAGTCGATAAGTGTACCGATGTTCCCTTCAAATGGCTAATTGTTGGCGCCCTTCCCGCTCAATATTTGGGAAGAGGCCCAGGGCCTTCGCCTATAAATAGGGGTAGCCACACTCAGAGTAAAAAGACGGAGGACGATCGGATCGAGCATTCGGAATCCAGAGAGAGAAACCCGCTCCTCAGGCTAGAGCAACAGGTCAAGTCGTTCCTCCGCCAGATTGGTGCCGCTTCCGAACGCCCGGGCGCTCCGTCGGGTTGGGCTGCGCTGGAGGCCGACCTCACCTTCAGCTCAAAAGACCACCCCGACTCCACCGCCAGCACGGGCATGCTTCCGATGGTATGTACGCCCATCATCTGCCACATGGCCATCACCAAGACCATCATCGACGGCGGTGCTGGCCTCAACTTGCTCTCCGTGGAAGCCTTCAGCCTCCTTCACATGCCGCTCGAGGGGCTCACCCTCAGCAAGCCTTTCTCAGGAGTTGGTGGCGGCGCTGCCCACTCCCTGGGGCAGATCCGCCTTCTCGTCACCTTCGCACGCACGCTGCCACAACTACTCAAGACCGAGCTGGTTGATACGCCTCGTCAGATGTACTTTTCCAAACACTTTGCCCTTGTTTTGGACTCTAACTTGCATGATTTGAATGGAACTAACCCGGATCTGACGCTGTTTTCAGCAGACTTTCCATGGTGTAATTTATGCGTAAACAAAAGTTCTCGAATGACCTGAAACTCCACGGATCGCCTAGTTAAAAATAATAAAAAATCCTCCAAAGATGAAGACCAGTGGCCCACACCCTGTCCACGAGGGTGGCTCCCCCTAGGCGCGCCTCACCTCGTGGGCCCCCTGGAGCCCTCCGACGCCAACTCCAACTCTATATATTTGCTTTTGGAGAGAAAAATAAAGGAGAAGAAATCATCGCTGCTTACGACACGGAGCCGCCGCCAAGCCCTAAAACCTCTCGGAGGGCTGATCTCGAGTCCGCGGGGCTCCAGAGAGGGGATTCGCCGTCACGTCATCATCAACCATCCTCCATCACCAATTTCATGATGCTCACCGCCGTGCGTGAGTAATTCCATCGTAGGCTTGCTGGACGGTGATGGGTTGGATGAGATCTATCATGTAATCGAGTTAGTTTTGTTAGGGTTTGATCCCTAGTATCCACTATGTTCGAGATTGATGTTGCTATGACTTTGCTATGCTTAATGCTTGTCACTAGGCCCGAAAGTGCCATGATTTCAGATCTAAACCTATTATGTTTTCATGAATATATGTGAGTTCTTGATCCTATCTTGCAAGTCTATAGTCACCTACTATGTGTTATAATCCGCAACCTCAAGTGACAATAATCGGGACCACTCCGGTGATGACCATAGTTTGAGGAGTTCATGTATTCACTATGTGCTAATGCTTTGTTTCGTACTCTATTAAAAGGAGGCCTTTATCCCTTAGTTTCTATTAGGACCCGCCGCCACGGAGGGTAGGACAAAGATGTCATGCAAGTTCTTTTCCATAAGCACGTATGACTATATTCGAATACATGCCTACATTACATTGATGAATTGGAGCTAGTTCTCTGTCACCCTATGTTATGATTGTTACATGATGAACCGTGATCCGCATAATTATCCATCACCGATCCAATGCCTACGAAGTTTTCCATATACTGGTTTACGCTTATTTACTTTTCCGTTGCTATTGTTACAATCACTACAAAATACCAAAAATATTACTTTTGCTCATATTTTGTTACCGTACCACTACTATCATATTACTTTGCTACTAAATACTTTGCTACAGATATTAAGTTATCCAAGTGTGGCTGAATTGACAACTCGCCTGCTAATACTTGAGAATATTCTTTTGCTCCCTTTGTGTCTAATCAATAAATTTGGGTTGAATCTTTGAGTTACTTGGGATTTATATCTGCTGGTCACTATGAAGAACTTGAAAGACGCTAAGACAACAATTTATCCCTCAACTACGGGGGAGGTAAGGAACCGCCATCTAGCTCGCACTTGATTCACCTCTCTGTTTTGAGTAAGCTTATGACACCTAAACCTGCTTCGCTATTCGCTCGATATGTCCATGTTATTGATGATGCCACTTCGCTATGCATGATACTTATGATGAAACTACTTCTATGCTTGATACTACTGTGCCACTTAGTGAATTTCTTGATGAACAAATTGCTAGGGCTAGAGAGAAAGAAATTATTGAAAATGATTACGTTGATGAAATTGATGATGAAAACATGCCTGTTATTCCTAAAGGTTATATTTTATAAAGAAGCTTCGCTGCTATTTTAGCTTGCAAAGATAACGATGAGCTTAGAAGGTTATTAGCTAAATGGAATAAGCAATCTCTTAATGATAGAATGAGGCCCGACCCTGCTTTTGCTACTTCACCTATTTGTGTTGCCGATAAGGATTATGAATTCTCTGTTGATCCTGATATAATTACTTTGGTTGAATATGATCCTTTTCATGGTTATGAATCTGAAACTGTTGTGGCACATCTTACTAAATTAAATGATATAGCCACCCTGTTCACTAATGATGAGAGATCTGGCTACTTTTATATCCTTAAAATATTTCCGCTCTCATTAAAGGGTGATGCTAAGATATGGTTTAATTCTCTTGATCCTGGTTGTAAAGCGTAGTCCCCGTGATATGATTTATTACTTTCTAAATATTTCCTTGCTCATAAGAAACAAGCTGCTTTGAGGGAAATATACAACTTTGTGCAAATTGAAGAAGAGAGTCTCCCACAAGCTTGGGGAGGCTTCAAGTTACTTAATGCTTTGCCTGATCATCCTCTTAAGAAAATGAAATACTTGATATCTTTTATAATGGACTAACCGATGCTTCTAGAGATTACTCGGATAGTTGTGCTGGTTCTGCTTTCGTGGAAAGAACACCGGATGAAGCTGAAATTCTATTGAATAATATGTTGACAAATGAAAATAATTGGACACTTCTTGAGCCAGCTCCTGCTCCACCATCGAGCCTATTCCTAACCAACTCAAGAAGAGAGGTGTTCTATTTCTCACCTCAAGATATGCAAGAGGCAAAGAAATCTATGAAAGAAAAAGGTATTAAAGCTGAAGATGTTAAGAATTTACCTCCTATTGAAGAAATACATGGTCTTAATTTCATCGCCTGTTGAAGAAACACATGATCTTAATCCATTACCTATTGAAGAACCTCCGGTCTTGATAACCCGATATGTAGTAAAGGTAAATTCTCTCTATAGATATGATAAAGCTGAAGTCCTCCTACTAAAATTGCTAGTCAATGCTTGGATGAGTTTGATAACTTTATGTTTAAGCAAGAAGACTTCAATGCTTATTTTGGTAGACAATTAAAACAAAATGCTTATATGATTAAACACTTGGGTGATTATATGGCTAATGTTAGAGGTGAACTTAAACTTGTTATGCTTCTATGGTTACCACTCAAGTAGAACAAGTACTTAAAGCTCAAAATGATTTGCTCAATGAAATGAATAGTAAGAAAAATGATTATGCTGTTAGAGTGGCTACTAGAACTGGTAGAATGACTCAGAACCTTTGTATCCTCAAGGCCACCCTAAGAGAATTGAGCGGAGAAATAATATTGATGCACCTAGTTCTTCTAAAAGGAAGAAAATAAAAATGATAGGACTTTGCAAACTTCTAGTGAACCTATGCTGAACCACCGAGAATCCAAATGATATATCTATTTCGATGTCAAACACAACTGTAATGAACATGAACCTAATGAAAATGTTAATGATGATGTTCATGATGATGCTCAACCTAGTAATGATAATGATGTAGAAATTGAACCTGTTGTTGATCTTGATAACCCACAATCAAAGAATCAACGTTATGATAAGAGAGACTTTGTTGCTAGGAAACATGGTAAAGAAAGAGAACCATGGGTTCAGAAACCCATGCCTTTTCCTCCCAAACCATCCAAGAAAAAGGATGATGAGGATTTTGAGCGCTTTGCTGAAATGATTAGACCTATCTTTTTGCGTATGCGATTAACTCGATATGCTCAAAATGAACTTATGCTAAGTATATGAAGGATATTGTTACTAATAAAAAAAGATACCGAAGCTGAAATTTCCACCATGCTTGCTAATTATACTTTTAAGGGTGGAATACCAAAGAAACTTGGAGATCCGGAGTACCCACTATACCATGCTCCATTAAAAGAAACTATGTTAAAACTGCTTTATGTGATCTTTGAGCCGGTGTTAGTGTTATGCCTCTCTCTTTATATCGAGACTTGATTTGAATAAGTTGACACCTACTGAAATATCTTTGCAAATGGCTGATAAATCAACTGCTATACCATCGGTATTTGTGAGGATGTGCCTGTTGTAGGTTGCAAACATTACTATTTTAACGGACTTTGTTATTCTTGATATTCCCGAGGACGATAGTATGTCTATTATTCTTGGAAGATCTTTTTTGAATACTGCAGGGGCTGTTATTGATTGCAACAAAGGCAATGTCACTTTTCATGTTAATGGTAATGAGCATATGGTACACTTTCCGAGGAAACAACCTCAAGTTCATAGTATCAACTCTATTGGAAAAATTCCATCGATTATTTTGGAGGTTTTGAATTTCTCTTCCTACTGTCAAGAAGAAATATGATATTCTTATTATTGGGGATGCATATCCCGCTGAGGTAATATAGTGTTATTCAAAATTTCTCCGGTTCCATGTTATTCGAATGAGTTTGTTAACAAGACCTGATCAACCTTGTTAGTGGATTCCTTTTGATGAGCATGAGATGGATGAAACTAGAAGCACAACCTTCTGTACCCTCCTTATACTTTCTGTTATTTAGTTGAAATAAAGTAAAATAGTATTTTTGTCTCTGCTTCTCGATTTATCCGCAATATAAAAATACCTCAAAAATAAAAGTCCTCCAAATGCCATGCCAATTTAATATGATTTTTTCTAGAATATTTGAGGATTTATGGAACCGAGAACACCCTTCAGCATGCCGCCTCTGCCTACTGTGGGGCCCATGGTGGCCCTCCTCCACTTATTTCTCGCACCCATACTCTTCTTCTTCCTCCCACAAACACGAATATCTAGCTCAAGCACAGTTCTAGCTCACTTTGCTCATGATTTTCTATCTCCTTGCTCAAAGCACCTCTCACAAAACTGCTTGGGAGATTGTTCCTTGGTATGTGACTCCTCCATTGGTCCAATTAGTTTTTGTTCTAGTGCTTTATTCATTGCAAAATTGTGCTGCCTAGGTGACCATGTTCTTGAGCTTGCATGTCAAATTTATATGGTTCCAAGTAGTTCTAATGCTTGATATAGGCTCTAGGCACTTGTAGGAGTAGTTGCTATCAATTTTATTGAGCTTGGTTCACTTTTGTTTGAAGTTACTAAAATTTCAGAATATTTCAGAAAATGATGAAGAGAGACTTTGAGGGGCTCATTGAAATGGAAGCTCAAGGAAAAGCAAAATGAAGAAGCACAGAGGCTCAAATATAATTTTTCCCAAGAAACTTACTATTTTCCTAAGGAATCACCTCCTTCAAAAGAGAGTTTCATTTATATGATGTTGTTAAGAAAATGCCATTAGATGAATTTTGCAAGGTTTGCAAAATACTCTTTGAGGGTACTCTTAGATGAACCACAATCAGAAAGATGTGGAAGAATTTATTGACACCATCACTATGGGGGAAACAGGAAGGTTTTCATGCAAGAACCACTAGCATACATTTTCCTGCTTTACGCTACTTTGCCTTATTTGCTAGTCGTTGCTTGATTGGTTGCGGAAACTGTGGAAACCTTAGTGTTCCAGATATTATAATTTTGTTCCATGGTTTATACCGAGATAACACTCTTAGTATGGGCGGAATTATTGCTAAACGGTTAAGTTTGAACCGTACAAAGGGCCCCATCTTTGGAGGTATTTATGCTTCATGCCTAGCTGCGCATTTTAACATACCTATTACACTCTATTAGAAAGAAGAAAAATTGCTGCCTATGCTTATTTAGATTATAAGAGTATGCTAGCGCATGACTTTATTGTTAAGGGCAGGAAGGAGCTTAAGTATAAATTGTACTTTAATAAACATCACCCTCGAAACTATTACTTTGCCTGCTCCTTCCTTGTTTAATTTTGAAGGATCAGATCTCGTCCGCGGGCGGCCGCCTGCTTTCATCGAACCTCGCAGACCAAAGCCCCGAACCGAACCACAATATGAGCCCTCCACGTACTAATTACTTTGGGATCCGGAGGTGGCTGCCAACAAGGGGCCAGAGTCCTCTTCATCACAAGATGACCTCAGCTACACTCTACGGATATCCGCCAGCCATCCTTGGCATGAACCAACTTAGGCCAAAAGCCTAAGCTTGGGGAGTACGATTTCCCAATCGACATTACATTTATGTTCACACACACTCATTGCTAGATGTCGGTGCTCATACTTTTCACCGTAATATCCATGTTAGTTTATTCTTTTTTGCTTTCTTCTTGTGTGTTTGTTAAACCTTAAGAAAAACAAAAAATTAGTAGTTGTTTTTAGTTAGTTTACTTTTCTTGCTGTAGTAGTAATGATTAAAAAGAAAACCCAAAAAGATTTCCCGCTCTTCTTTTGCTTGTTGGGAGCTTTCCTGTAAATAGTTTTATTTCTTTTCTTTTCTTTGGGGTTGATAGGAGAAGACCATGATTAAATTGTTGAAGTGGCTCTTATATGCATTATTGTTGATTTAACCAAGAGCCCATATTGCCTTGTCTTCTCCTGCTTATTGAATGCTCGCAGATTCCAAACTTAGTCCAATGCACGTGCACTCTTATTATTATTCACATCGCTCGGTCGTGCAAGTGAAAGGCAAATATGATGATATATGATGGACTGATCGAGATGAGAAAAGCTGGTATGAACTCGACCTCTTGTTTTTGTAAATATGATGAGTTCATCATTCTTGATTCAGCTTATTATGAATAAACATGTTTGCAATGACAATTAGAGATCATAGTTGCTTGTGCCATGCTTGATTAGCTATGAGTTATAATGATTTACCTTGCGTACAACATGCTATTAAAATGGTTGTGATGTGGTATGATGGGGTGGTATCCTCCTTTGAATGATTTAAGTGACTTGACTTGGCACATGTTCACACATGTAGTTGAAACAAAATCAACATAGCCTTCACGATATTTATGTTCATGGTGGATTATATCCTACCATGCTTGCATCCAATGTTTATTAATTTTAATGCATGTTCATGACTGTTGTCGCCTCTAGTTGGTCGCTTCCCAGCCTTTTGCTAGCCTTCACTTGTACTAAGCGGGAATACTGCTTGTGCATCCAAGCCCTTAAACCCCAAAGTTATTCCATATGAGTCCACCATACCTTCCTATATGCGGTATCTACCGCCGCTCCAAGTAAATTTGTATGTGCCAAACTCT